>JAVANC010000005.1:3994657-4141188 GCA_033319125.1 Parnassius glacialis | reverse complement strand
AATCTAAATTTAGATGAGTTTTAACTCTTAGGGAATAACATTACGTGCCTGATTACCAGTAAAATTTCGTGTCATCATGATCTTTCCCTAGTCGAGCCTTTCGTGATACAGCCTGTGTCTTAACTTACACATAAAAATAATAAGATTTATTTAATTAATATATTTCAAGTTAAATAAATAAATTCAAATAAATTTATTTAAGCACATGAAGCAGAAAAAACAATCGTAGGAAATTAATTTTTGATTTTGTAGTTTCCTTAAGAACAATAAGTCTAATAATGATTTCTTATATTTACACGAAGTAACATGTTCAATTTGCAATTTGCCGTATAGTGGCGGCTAAAAAAATCCACTACCCCATATATTTCCGTGGTTGTCGTAAAAGGCAAACAAAGGGAAACAGGCAGGAGATGGGCAGGAGCATCTTCCTGATAACAGCAAAAGTACAATAAAAAAACTGCGGTTGCCAACCCACTCGCCAAGCGTGGCAAATATGGCAAACACTCACCAACGATGAGATCAACAAAAAGACGGCCCCCAGTCCCCGGCGGCCCCGCTATTCCTGGATACGGTGGCGACCATGGTAACGGCGGGGCAGGGGGTGCTAAGAATCTCCGGTGAAAGATTTGGTTGTCACCAAAACGACTCGACCTGGCAACATACAACGCACGCACCCTGAGGACTGACGAGAAAATCGTGGAGTTGGCCATATATCTCGAAGAACCGACAACCGATAGGGAAGAAAGGTAATCGAGTGGCAGCCTCGTACCGGTAGGCAAAGTGTAGGGCGACCCCCCATTGGATGGACTGACGACCTGGTGAGACATGCAGAAAGTCGATGGATGCAGATAGCTCAGGACCGTGCTTTGTGGCATTCCTTGGGGGAGGCCTATGTTCAGCAGTGGACTTGTGAAGGACTGAATAATGATGATGATGATGATGACACGTTCACTTAAACTACTTTTTACGGATTCCTTTACGTTTAATTTAACTTTTTAATTCCCGGCGTTTCGAGTGCTTTACCCATGATCATGAGGGTAACTGAGGTATTTGACATCATGATGTCATGGTTAGTCCAACTACCTTCAGTTTTTAAATATTAATTTTTGGTCCAAGCTACGCAGAATGAGCTTATAGCATCTTGAAGCCTTGCAGTGGTATGCTTAGGTTTGGATTTAATGTTATTAATTATAGGATCCCAAGCAGAAATTAGGATGTTTTTAATGTCGATAGTTCCGAGAATCATTATTGATAGGAATCGGCGTTTTTTTTGCGAGAATTTGTGGTCTATCTAATCTAATGTAGTGACGGGGGCAATATTTATCTAATGTAATGGCAATGTACCAAAATTATGGATCAATTCGTGGTTTGAATTGAAAAAAATAAGAAGCCTTTTGCTAATGTGTTGATAAGTGTAACAGTTTGCTCCAAATATTATGTGGTTGACAAAATTGGGATTTGATGTCGAGAGGAGAGGCCCAACCCTGAAGACAGTAAGCGTCCACTTTACTAGAGGCTAACCAGCATTGGTAAGATGCTTATGGCAACGAGGGTCGTCGGCAGCCACGAACTTTCCGTGTGTGATTTTTTCATCGATTCGTCGCAATCTACGGAAATGCTAAACTCCAGTATGCGGTGGCCCTATAAGGCCTCATGCATGCTGCCACGCCATTGCTACAGCATGCGACTTCTTGGTGGATCTAGTAGCAGGCAGCTCAATCAGCCACCGAACATATAATGCTTTCTCGCGGCAAATAGACGTCTGACGCTTACTCAGCTTTCGTTGTGAATGGTGAGCTAATGTCACGTGGATATCTATCCAAGTGAGACGACATAATAATGATTGAAATTTGTGTGGTGTCGTTTGCAGTGTGTTATATTTTACACAGTTGCCTTTTTTATGTTTGAAATTAGATATTTTCATACAGTTGCTTTTAATATTTGCAATTTGTGTAGAGGCTTACGCTTCTGCATGTAGTTGCCTTTTGCAAAGCGTAGATCTTACACAATTGCCTCCTTCCCTTTGGAATATGTGGTGAGATCATATTCTCCACATTGTTTCTGTTTTTGCAGTGTGTGCAATGGTGTGTGAGTTACATGTCACACAGTTGATGTTTCTTAAGAGAATGTGTGGTGAACTTTGAAAGCCAGGAATTCTATGGTTCGGAATTTTATCTTAATTTTTTCAAATTTGATTTTACAAAGCAGATTAATTATTTGTTTCATGCTCCTGAAACGTTTTGTATTTATTCCAATCTTAAATTACTTTAGATACATATTTTGTGAAACCAGTGTTGAATGTACTTACGTGCACGGTTGTGCGTCTGATGTTGTTATTGCCATGTGATTTTTACTGTTGTGTGCTTCAATTTTTTCATTAAAACTACTTTGCGTAAAATCCAATATGAAGGTTATAGGTACTAGTTAACGCTTACTTTGTGCTTATGTCAACAGCACTGTGAGGTATGCAAAATTGGTGCCTATGCTGATACAGCGGTTCGCTGGCGTTGGTGCGGCGCAACGGCTCGCTGGCGCTGGTGTGGTGAGACAGCTCGCTAACGCGAGTGCAGTGAGACGGTTGGCTGACGTTAACGCAGCGAAACTGCTCTCTGAAGCGTTTTAAGCTCGACTTAGCTTAAAACTAGCTAGTTATTCTATTCTGTTTATTGTACAAATTGTGCCGTGTGCGCAGTATTTCTCAGAGAAGATTGTGTTCTTTACGTGGTAGAGCCAAACTGCAGCTATATTTATAGTATGGATGTAGCACGAATGGGTCGGTTCAACCGGGGAATGACAACGCTCTCACATAATACCAGAGCAAAATAACAGCTTTGTAGTGCTGTGTTTTGTATGGTGAGTGTAGAGAATTTGAGACTCTTGTAGCTGGAAAAAAGGCATTCCATCTTAGTCCTCAATGTTGACAACGCATCTGCATTTTGATTCCCAAATGAGGATAGATGTAGATATTCATATGGCTCAGCAACTACTTACCATCAGGTGGACTGTTTGCTCGTTTGTCACCCTATTGCTATAAAAAAATATGACTTGCGTTAAACTCCAGTAGGAAGCTTTGTATACTACAATTTGATTTGGACTTTTCAATCCCGTAAAAGACTTAATTTTTAGGAAATATAATTTATTTTTATAGGATAAGGGTGACAACCGAGCACACAGTCCACCTGATGGTAAGTGGTTGCTGCGGCCCATAGACATCTACATCTATCCTCTATTACAAATCAAAATGTAGATGCGTTGTCACCCGTGAGGACTAAGATGGAATACCTCATTTCCAGTATAAAGGGCCTCCGGCCACCTGCACTCACCAAGCGAAACGCAGAGGTAAACCTCTACTTCACGCTGGTATTCTGTGAGGTCGTAGTACCACCCCGGTTCGAGCCGGCCCATCCGTGCGACAGTAAAAGCTGCCGCGTGACTCTACCACTGTTAACAATAGCTGCCGCGTGGCTCTACCACTGTTCAAGAGCTCGCTAATTGTTGTGCTATTGAATAACAAAAAAAACTGACCAAGTTCGTGTCGGGTCCCGCACAATGTATAGGAAGGGTCCCGTAGTTGCTCGGCACAATACGTGGACTTTCTTGATAATGAGGATAATAAGTGAATTCGTTTGACCGCTATAACGACTAAAATTGATAAAGATTTGAAAAAATTTATTGTTACATGGTCAGAAAGGGCCGAGACGGAAAAGTAACATTAAGCCAGTAACGTTACTTTAGCCTCCACACGAGGTATGTGTTTACCCGATGCTTAGTTTGATGTCTACACATATTTTTTATGATAAGGGTGACAAACGAGCACACAGTCCACCTGATGGTAAGTGGTTGCTGCGGCCCATAGACATCTACATCTATCCTCTATTACAAATCAAAATGTAGATGCGTTGTCACCCGTGAGGACTAAGATGGAATGCCTCATTTCCAGTAAAAAGGGCCTCCGGCCACCTGCACTCACCAAGCGAAACGCGGTGGTAAACCTTCTACTTCACGCTGGTTTTCTGTGAGGTCGTGGTACCACCCCGGTTCGAGCCGGCCCATCCATGCGACAGCAAAAGCTGCCGCGTCGCTCTACCACTGTTACTAAGAGAACTTGTGTCAGAAAGAGTTAACGTAAAGCTTCCTTTCTGAAAGAGTAATATTGAGATACGCTAACGTTGTGCCGCTTTCTCAAAAGAACCGAGAAACAAGCTATCGTTGTGCCTATGAATTAAGTGGATGATAAATTATACTAACGTAGTGCCTATGACTTGATCCGTTACTTTTTACCCAACTTCAAAAAAATGGGAGGTTTTCAAATGAACTGTTTTTTATGTATTACCTCAGAATTTTTTTTCTAGGTGTGCCGATTTTGATGGTTCTTTTTTTGTTTGAAAGCTGTCACTTTTCATGTGGTCTCATATAAATTTGATGAAGATATGACAGTAGTTTTTGAGTTCTTCTTAATAATGCGTATTTAATTAATATTTGTTTTATATTAAATATTTTTTGATATTGAAGTCGGTTGTATGATTTTTTTTATTTTAAGGCATGTGTTAAGTTAAGCTTAGTAATAAGAAGTAAGAATAGTACATTCTGTCTATCTTTCTCTGTTGTCTGAGTGTTCGATATATTATTCAGTCCCTTTTACTGTAGCGGAAAAGATTTACTTTGTAACGTTTGCTAAACCTCTTATCGAGACTTATTTATTTTGATGTAACGTTATTTCAATTGCAAAGCCGAAAGCTATTTACAAGGGATTGAAGGTCAATGTTTATTTAAGAAAAAAATATTTTAAATAAATTGAAAAAATAGTGAGCGAGGCGAAAATGATGAAATACCTTATCAATTTACAGTGTCATCATCGCTCTTATCAGCAAAACAACCAACTCCTGACATTTTAACTAGGATACAAGCAAAGATATTGTACGTGGTAGAACCACGCGGCAGCTATATTACGGCTGTGGCACGAATGTGTATCGAGCTGACGGTAAACGCCAAAAACCACGCTCTCATATAAAACTCTATGTATGGTTAGTATGGAAAACCGGAGACCCTTTTTACTAGACACAAGGCAACGTCTGCTAATCTTATTTTAATACGAGTAACTATCGATGGTAGATCCACGATGAAGCTGTATTATTGTTGTAGCATAAATGTGTTGGCTTGACCGGGGTTGGACGGATTTCTTATGGTGAATATAAAGATCGGAATATTTTTTTACAGGAAACTAGGCATACCATCTTAAAAAAAGGAGACAAAAATAATAAAGGGTAGTTTCTAGGAGGAATTATTCTAATAGAAAGGACTTCTCTTTCGCTCAGAAGACCATTTGGGTAGGTATCATCCTACCTACTTTCTACCACTAAGCAGCAGTGCGTACCTTGCTGTCTTCCTGTATGAAGGGTTTGGAGAGCCAGTGTTATTACAAGTTTTGAGGATCTCTACCATGGTCTTTAGTGTTCACGACTCATTTGTGGCTTTCTTTGTTTGAAATTGGTTGGAGGTGTCCATATACATGAATAGCAACTGTTAGCTCATTTTGTCACATCAAATTTATATCCCAAAACCACTACCCATATTCTTATTGGTAGCAGTGATATTAGACTCAAATGTGTGAGGGAGAGGGGTACTTTTAAAATTTGGTAAGACCCAACATTTTCTTAATAACGCTTTGGTATTGATATGAAACATTAATAAACAATAAATAAATTATGTTTATATAAAGCAATGTGTGCTGGAAATGTAAATTATATTTCTTATTAACCAGAGCATTGTTATCAGGATACAAAACTAATTAAAACTTTTAAATTTAATTCGATGCCAGTGTTATTTATGACCTCTGCGCGAAAGTAATTATGTTTTTAATTAACATTAAAATATTATACTTTATTTAATTAACATTTTACAAAAAATATATATTATGAGGCTTGTGAGTTTATAAAGTTGAGTTCAAGAGTTGTTATTTATAACACACACACACACACGCACGCACGCACGCACGCACGCACGCACGCACGCACGCACGCACGCACGCACGCACGCACGCACGCACGCACGCACGCACGCACGCACGCACGCACGCACGCACGCACACACACACACACACACACACACACACAAACACACACACACACACACACACACACACACACACACACACACACAAACACACAACCACACACAAACACACACACACACACACACACACACACACACACACATATATATATATATATATATATATATATATATATATATATATATATGTGTGTGTTAACTAAAAAGTCTGTCACCCAATAGAGGTAGCAAAGATTACGGACTCATATTTGGGCACAATCTTGACACACCTTTCTCGCATTTTTCATATTTATATATCTGCGCATACATAGGTAGTCTGTAAAAGCTTTTCCAAATCTGAAATACTTTATTCTCACTTTTCTTGATAAGCTTTCGTCTCATTTGAATATGGAATCTAATTAACATTTTTAAACTTAAATTCTCTATACAATTAGGCGTTACTTTGCGAAAATCCATTATATTAAAGCTGGTAAAATTACTTCGCCTATATCCGCGTTATTAAATAAAATGATTTGTCTTACCTAGTTTTAGGAGCACCTTCAGCCCTTCCTCAATTGCGTTCACTATCCCCGTCACCACAAATCCCAGCACCACTACTCCCAGTACCACTTCACTAATAAAGACACACCACTTTCGACACAGACAGACACCGGCGGTGGCTGACCGCTATGTCACTTAGCGGTCAATCACCGCAGTATGTCACCAGCGTGGCAGCATGACAGGCGGGTTGGCAATCGTGTATTTTAATATTTAAGTTCTTATTAGGAAGACGTTGCTGCCCATTTCCTGATTTTTTCTCTATCTTATTTCTTACGCCACGCGCTGGATGATATGTGGTTGTGGATATTCTTACATCGATACTACATAGTGTTTAAGATGATGTGATGATGTGATGTTAACCGAAGATGGATGTAAAGGAGAATGAGATTTTTGGGCCTGAAGTTAACAAATTGGTATATACTTTGTATAAAATTGTTTATATTTTTCTGAGTACAAATACAAAAAACTAGCTCATTTTACAATCTAGAATTTGAAAAAACATTAAAATAAGAAATAATTTGGAATATCGATTATATTAATACAATCGATTTTAAATTTATTCGGACTAAAAATAAATATTAACTAAAAAGCTACTAAGTAGTAATTATCAAAATATGTTATTTGCAAAAGGAAAATAATTAATGAACATTTATTATTAATAAATCAATTAACATATAGAACCGATACACTAGTGTAATTCTCGTTACATACATAGACTAACGTTTTCTAAATAGTTCGTAAGACTTCTCTTTTGACACTTGACAGTACAAACTGCAAAATGATTTACATAATGCATGTCAATTTGTCCTGAAAAGGGCCGATTTTCGATTCGATTTGTCACGATCGCAATATCATCGATTCGCGACTAAATTGAGCATTTTAACAAAAGATTGTTGTGCCAAATTATAATTAATAATTAATTTTTAAATAGCTGCCAAATCATCGCTCGGTATTCAGTGCCGCGAATGTGAAAATATTGCAAATTTTTATTTTTTTGTTGTTTCGATAGTATTCAATCAAATACGCGATTTTGTATTTAAAATATGACCAAAAACCTTTCAAAAATAGATTTAGAAATACTTAAAAAACCCTTTCCAACAAATAGTAAAGCGTACATTTTAAATAAATCAGTTTTTTGCCTCTCCTGTAAAGTGACTCAATTACACATTCGCGGTACTGAATGCCGAACGACGAAATGTAGTAACCTAATATATCAATGAGAATGAGAACTTTCGACTGTGCAAAGAAAAGAATTACCAATATCGATTCATGATATTGACGAAGATATCGACTAACATAAATAAAAACAGACTTTTATTCTTTTCCTGTCGGCTAAATACATGATTACTGTATGAAAGATATATTACATTTATGTTTTGCATTCATTAATCACATAAAATACATAGGTGGTATTTGAGAAGCCCTAGTGCCAAATACTTTACAATTAACTTGTCTTTTCGTTTTGGCTTTGCACTAAAATGTAACGGCATCTGTTATTTGATAATGAAGTTAACTTTTTCGATAATAAAAAGTACAGATACGTTTAGTTCATTCTCAGATTATGGCACATTTTTAAATAGAGATGATGTATTCTAACAGCATAAGTAGACATGCGTGATAAATAACGTCACGGTATAAATATCACCGTGACTTTGTGACTTTTTTTGACTAATTAAAAAGTTCCAAATCTAAATCTTTGAGGCATAGGTGGAGAAACTAACTATGTTCCTTCGCGCAGTCACCGTACTACGTACACCGTTCTATATCAGTGAAAGGAGTACTGCTGCGTTACTCCTGTCACTGATTTAACCAAACAATAGGAACCACGCGTATGTACTAGAACGGAACACCAACGACAGCAAGCTTAGGTGAATTTCGTATATTAAAAATGTCAGGTAAGGAAGGTAATAAAAAAACGACCCGAAATAAAACCCAATAAATTAAAATGCTTAAGTAAAGTTACGTTATAAGTTTTTTTTTTAATTTATTTATTAATGAATTTATGATACAGTGGTGTTGCTTGATTCTAAACTCGCTAAACTTTTACGTTTGATGGCTGTTCTAATGTTCCAAGTATCCAACGTTATCGACGTACAATATTACGCGATGATTTTTCACTGTGACTTTTTGGTAACCGGAACAAGAAAAAGTGGCTTCTATGTGATTCGGTCCGATACGACTGGATACGACAGATTCTTGAATCGATTCAGTAAATGGATTCAAATAATAGAAATAGATTCCTTAACTCTAAATAATCGATTTTTTTATTAATCGATCTCAGATCGACATGTCAACTATTACTTTACTATAGCTTGCTCGTATTTATTAATCTGTGCGTCACTTGTTGTTTTGAATCGTTCCGTTTTCTTGTGATCCACGGCTTTATTTCGCGATTTTACTTACTTATCCTGCTTTTGAATGACCCTTGCTTCATTATTGGACACCGATAATCTTACTTATACGACTACTCAGCCTTGTCAAGTTCTTCTCCAAACGTGTCATGTTCCAAACAATAAGTATCCAAAATGACAATTTGAACGATTTTTCCCAGCTGTCTTATAGTAAACCGATATTAATTGCGTTAGGTACATACCAATTGAAACAGGCACGTTCCTACTATGGTGAACACATAAGAGCAAATGATGTTTATATAATTAAAGTGTGCAGGGATGCTAGCAGCAGTCTATTGCGAGAGCTGTCTGTTTCAAATACCTAATGGTTGCTTAGACGAAGAATAAATTCAAGGCACATTAGCCGCAAAATACGAGTATACTTTGTATACATATTGGTTGACAGCTCTCGCAGCGGCCGAGAATCTGTTCTTCAATATTATTGTAGAATAGATCAATTATATGGTACCTTAGTTGGGCAAGGTATCAGGACAATATAGTGCCACCTGCACAGTTCCTTGACGATATTTTAATAATTATTGAAGACGATTAAAATACCAAAAAAAAATATTTTTTGTTTAATAACCAACACCCTATTTATATCTGGCTGAATTAGGTAGATATAGAGAATATGGTAATTAGGTAGGTTGAGACATATTAATGTGTTCTTAAAAAACCCTATCAAAGTCAGAGGTGTCTGGTTCGATTTCTAGTTATCTTTTTTCGTATAAAAATTGATTGTGAAAGGATATTTGTGAGAATAAACAAGTTGTTTATTCTACAATAACTCAGCTCCTAGATTGACAAATCTTGCCAAATTTTCAGCTATGGAGTGTTTATATGTAAACTTTCAAATTATCCAACTTTCATCTTGTTAACACCTGCGCCCAACAATGTATGGAAACGTATCCGTCTCCTTTCTATGGGCCAAAGTACCCACTTACCATCTGGTGGACTGTGTGTTCGAAAAAAAACTATGTTACTCCAGCTGAAAACTGTCATTGGATTTAATTGATATTCGTTCAATATGTGTGGTAATTGATGTTTCTTAAATTACCAGGTTTTTCCTGTTTAAAATTAGACCGAGAAATCGGTAATTTAATTAAAATAGTGCTGTTTTTACAAACCGAATTTTATTTAACGAAATTTCTTTAGAGAAAGGTTACTTGTTTTAAATGAGCACAAATCACAAAGCTATTTGAAGAACCCAAAGAGCTCTAACAGCTTTTGTAGCGTCGGTTTGAAAACAAGAGACACCGAGAACTGTACAATATATATATAGTCATATAGAACAAATTACCTCTAGGGAGCTGAAGGTTGTTATTCTTATCTAAGACACACAAAATAATTTGTTCTGTGTTTAAAAAATCTTTGGTAGTTTCCCTTGATAGATCGATAATGTTTTCTTTTGTATATAATTTACACACATACCTATCGTTTCGTGGCCGCGTAAGAGAAATCTTTTTCTTTTTTTTTAACGAGTACACAGTGTAGTAAGTGGGTGCTGTGATCCATATACATCTAGATTTGTCATCGATTAAGAATCAAAATGCAGGAGCATTGTTACCCCTGTGGACTAACACGGTATGCTTAATTTCCAGTAAATACGGTCTTCAGTTCTCTAAATTCACCATACACAGCAGTATCAAGCTGCAGTTTCATGCTGGTATAAGGGCATGGTTTTCCCCAGACAAGCCGACCCATTGGTGCTAAAACCATAATATCTACCTACTTATCCTGTGGTCACCAATAGAAGACGCAATGTGCCCAGGCCGGCGACCTGTATCGTGATCAAAAATCCACCTGCTGCGTGATGATGAAGACAAATCCTTACTATGATAGCTAAAGCGCATTTCCAGCAGTAAACTTTTACAAGCTGACAATAAAAAAATATAAATCTGCTATTTTTGAAATATTATATTGAGTGTATTGTACATTATCGAATAAAACTATTTTTACGAATTTAATATAAATAAAAATTAAACGCAATGAAATCCTTAAAAATAGTTTTATACAATGTGTTCGAGTAAATATAAGAAATCATTATGTAACATATCAATATCTGACCTTCTCCAGACCGTGACTTTAACAGTGGTAGAGTCACGGGGCAGCTTTTGCTGTCGCACGGATGAGCCGGCTCGATGGTACCACGACCTCACAGAAAACCAACGTGAAGTAGAGGTTTACCTCTGCGTTTCGCTTGGTGAGTGCAGGTGGCCGGAGGCCCTTTTTACTGGAAATGAGGCATTCCATCTTAGTTTTCACGGGTGACATCGCATCTACATTTTGATTTGGAATAGAGTATAGATGTAGATGTCTATGGCCGCAGCAACCACTTACCATCAGGTGGACTGTGTGCTCGTTTGTCACCCTTATCCTATAAAAAAGAGAAAACATAACTATAGATCAGCAACTGTTGTTGCATTCTTATTGTCTTTGCAAAGCAAATACTTGCCAGCATTCGGATCCGATTTAAGAATTCATGATATTTGTGAAGTCTAGTAACTTTATCTGCAAACTGTGTAGTGGTGGTAGAAGAATAGTCACTAAACCATATTATCTTCCAGTGCGTGTTGTAAGGGATGGCATAGAAAAACTGAAACAGGAGATGGGCAACAGAATCTTCCTGATAACAACTAAAAATAACAAGCGTTGCAACTGCAGTTTTTATAATTTTTATTTTTTTTATTTTGTCCTGTTTCAGTTTCCCTCTATCCACTTGCGACACTTAAGGGAAGATATGACTGACTAGTTTCTTCGATATTAATGCTGTTAGCCTATGCGGCTCTTACAGCTTCATCGAAAATAAAAAAGGGAGTGGGGAGATTATTTATTTTAGTACAATATTGCGAACGCGATGCTGCACTAAAATCGATAATCTTAAAGGAGTGGGATAATATTGTTTTCACTGATCACATCATCATCACATCAACATCAAATATTCCTTGATGTCGTCGAAAAACATAACATGACATAAGTGAGTTGTCTTACCACCATCTGAATAAGGGAGCGGACCCCGGCTCTGACGAATAACTCGTATCGTTTGATACTCTGGGCTCGCTGCGTCCTATCCGTTGTTGTACTAATAGCGTTTGTCAGCGTGTATTTGTCGATCTCGAGTTTACGCCAGTCCACGATAGTTTTGGTCTAAAAGACCTCAGCTGCGGGCCCACCCAGCTGCAATTGGTTCAATATGGTCCGAGTCAAGTTATAATATTGTTTCAATTGATGATATCGACAAACGGACGTCTTTGAGTATCGCTACGTCAGAGACGTCCGGTTGGTGGCTGGTAGCGAATGGGTATTGGTTGGAGTCTCAGGCGCGATAACATCGAAGTTTAGTCGACCCGTGAGATCGAACTATGCATTACCACTGGGATTGCTTGTAAGCGTGTTCTAGGAGTAATGCTTACTTTTAAATAATTCTGCAGTCTGATTAGACTATAAGTTTGAGTGGCGGTAGATAAGCCGATACGACAGTAAGTGGCAGTTGGACAGAGATAGCTACCCTTACATATTGAGGTTTCTATGGTTAACGGGGGAGGGGGCCATCGATTGGTATGCAATGCAAGGAGCGTTTGTAGTAGATCAAGGTGCAGCCTCTAGAGCTGGTCAACCTATCATTTCTAACTAAGTGTAGTTTGCGATCTTAGGATCGCGAAGGCCAAGTTTCAAAAAAGTCTCTTGCACTAACATTACGTCTATATCGTGGTTGCGCAGGAAGAGCACGATTTCGTCTTTTTGGTCTCTGAGGCCGTTCGCGTTAAAGAACGCGTCAGTCAGAGAGCGTGGTTTAGTTCTACCGAGATTTTGTGCTGCCATTCTGATATTTAGAGAGGGTGATAAAGCACACTAGAAAGACCAGATTGCGTCGATAAGTCCTATCTTCTTAATCTTAGTGTTGGGTATGTCCTGAGGTGAGATGGCTCCGCGGATTTTGCGGGCCAAGGAAAATAACTCAGCAACGTTAATGTTGCTGATGTCTCCGCAGATTAACGAGAAATCAGCGGCGAAGGACGATGAGTCTTGTAGACAGGCTTCGGTTTTGGAGCTTGAGGAGGCGGCACTGGCTGTGAAGTAACAAGTGCTGGTGGTTTAGCCCAAGCGTTGGGTTTTGGAACGGAAGGCATGGGAGGGTTAGCACCTTGCTCGGCCGCTACAGCGAATTGGGCGTTAGGGCTAGCTTGGTGACGATTTGAGACGAGGATGTAGGTACCGAAGACGGTGTGGGTTTAGGGGTACGCAGCTGAGAGCGAGACACACTGGATTGATCTGCGCGTCCGGGTCGGCTTCTACCTCCGCGCTGCTTTCTTCACGGCGCTTTGAAACCCCCGCGATAATTCGCTGGGTGTCCCTCTTCGCGGAAATTGACGCAGCTCGGGGTTTCAACCATCTCGGGCGTGCGGGGGCAGTCAGTGGTGCCGTGGTCACCTAGGCACTTGACGCAACTTTTTTTATAGGAGAGGGGGCAAACGAGCATGCGGCTCACCTGATAGTAAGTGACTACCGCCGCCCATGAACGACCGCAACACCAGGGGAATTGCAGAAGCGTTGCCGGCCTTTTAAAAAGGAGTAGGCTTTTTTCTTGAAGGCTAGGAAGACTAGGCTTGGCGTAATAATTTTTGGTTAAGTGGCCGTACAATTGGCATCGGTGGTACTGGCTAACGATGCCCCAATTTTGGGGTCTTCAACTGCCCCATCCCTCATCCATCTTAGGGACGTTAAAAATCTCCTTGCCTTTCGAAGACAGAACCAGAATGACAAGGCACAGATCTAAGAAACGCTTATGGTCAGTCTGGTGGTGCATTATCTGTACCTCTCAGACCGGGTGATTTTGACCTTTGATGTCGTTAATTATATGTTCCATTTCGAGCTCTTCGGGGACCCCGCGGGACGACTACGCGAAGGTTTCGCCCCTCTGGGAGGGCGTACATATTAAAAGCTAATCTGGGCGCGCAGGTGGTTTCTAACGCTGCGAAATTCCTTAGTTGAGTTGAAGAATATTTTGATGCCCTGACCAGCGTTTTGTACCTTAGGGTAATAGATTTTTTTGAGTCCACCATAGCAGAGGAGTCCAACCAGTATGATAGGTTACTCCACTTAGATTTATCTTGATTATTTAAATAATCATGGGTGGTGGCAGCTTCTCCCTACGTTCAGCAGAGGACCCTTTCGCTGTAAACTTAACCGGAGGCTTAGAAGGTTTAGCGCACGTCGCGGGGGCTGGCTTTTTGTCGGAGTGGGCGTCGGGGACAAGGGAGCCGAGTTAGGCTCGGCTGCCTTTTTAGGGGCTGCGCGTTTGCGTTTTTTGCCCTGGACGAGGGTGAAGTTTTCCTCTTCCGGCTTGAGCGAGACTTACTATTCGGTTTCCATGTTCCAGGAACCTTAATCGGCTTCCGAGAAGGCCGGTGACCATCCCGCGGGTGGACATCGAGGAAGGCGCGGGGAATGCGGGCGTCGTAAAGGGTGTTGATGGACACGGGGTCCGTATGTCCAGTGCTTGCCGACATAGGGCCCTCAATCCGTACAATCGGACGGTTAGCAGGGGGCCAGACGAGCTTGGTAGAGAGGCCGGCTAGATAGGCGGGTTTTGAGCGGATGTGGGCTCGGGCTCGGATGCGTGTTGCGCTGTGCGAGAAACACAGCCCAAATGTCGAAGCAGACGCGACTTAGAAAGTCGGTGTGTTCATCGATCGTAATCGGCGCCATCTTGTTAACTATGCTTACACAAGCACAGATGTGTACCAAGTTCCCCCACCTTTCGGCAGGGGAGGTTTGTGCCTAAAACAAGCACCTATACAGCTAGCGCATTGATATGCTACGGTGTTTACCTAGCTGTCGCCTAATGCAACGCAATACAAAATTTAAAAACGATGGCCGCATCTAAGCCGATGGGTGTGTTTCACTCTACTTACAGTTGCCGATACCAAGAAACCAGAAAGGAGAGTGACGCTTAAATACATTTTGCACCACAACAACGTCCGATAGACTTCACAACAACAATCAGCCTCAATAAGGTCTTATGTTGAACTCTACCGACACGTCCGGAGCCTACAAAGCCCAATTGCAGAGTGTCAACTACTGAACCGGGACGATATGGATGTGTGGAATATGTGTAAGTAAAACCTTCAACATCCAATTCATATTCTTAAAGATATACAATTACAAACGTCATTATATTTCATATTCGAAACAAATTTTATACGAAAAAAATATAGAAATGCTCTTGAGACGTTTTCGAGTAAGCATCCAATAGTGTATTTCTATGTATCTGACGTTTCATGGATTAAAATTAAAAAAATCATACAATTTAAAAGCGAGAAATTACACTTCATGTTTAAGAAAGATATACGAAGTATCATCATCATCATCATCATTACAGCCCTTCACAAGTCCACTGCTGAACATAGGCCCTCCCCCAAGGAATGCCACAAAGCACGGTCCCGAGCCACCTGCATCCATCGACTTCCTGCATGTCTTACCAGGACGTCACTCCATCTTGTGGGGGGACGCCCTACACTTCGCCTACCGGTACGAGGCTGCCACTCGAGAACCTTTCATCCCCATCGGTTGTCGGTTCTTCGAGCTATATGGCCGGCCCATTGCCACTTCAGCTTACTAATCCGTTGGGCTATGTTGGTTACTCTGGTTCTACTGCGGATATCCTCATTCCTAAGTTTATCACGCAGAGAAACTCCGAGCATAGCCCTCTCCATAGCTTGCTGAGCGACCTTGAGCTTCCTCATACGGCCAGCAGTGAAGGACCACGTCTCAGTTCCGTCAGTCATCACTGGCAACACGCACTGGTTGTACAATTTTGTTTTAAGGTTTTGAGGTATTTCTGACGAGAAGATGTGTCGTAGCTTCCCGAACGCGGCCCAGCCGAGTTGAATCCGCCGATTGACCTCTCGGTCGAAGTTGGACTTACCTAGTCGGACTATTTGTCCCAGGTAAACATACTCGTCAACAACTTCGAGCTTAGTGCTCCCAACAACTACCGGCATAGGTGTGACATGGACATTAAACATAATCTTTGTTTTGTCCATGTTTATCTTAAGACCTATCCGTTGGGAGACACTATTGAGGTCATTGAGCATAGTGCTTAGTTCCTCCAGCTATTCTGCCATGAGGACTATATCGTCGGTAAATCGAAGGTGAGTGATGTACTCGCCATTGATGTTAATTCCGAATCCTTTCCAGTCCAGAAGTTTGAAAACGTCTTCCAATGCAGCGGTGAAGAGTTTCGGGGATATAACGTCACCCTGTCTTACACCTCTCTGCAATTGGATAGGTTTCGTACTCTGGTTCTCTACTCGGAAAGCCATCGTAGCTCTATTGTACAAACACTTCACTACTTTGATATACCGACAGTCAACCTTGCACCGCTGAATGGACTGCAGCACCGCCCAAATTTCGACGGAATCAAAAGCTTTCTCATAGTCCACATACGCCAGACATAGTGGCAAATTGTACTCTTGGGACTTCTGTACAATTTGCCGTAGGGTATGTATGTGGTCTATGGTGCTAAAGCCCATCCCGAAACCGGCTTGTTCGGGAGGCTGGAAGTCGTCAAGTCTGCACGCGCGACGATTCGTAATGATTCTCGAAAACAGCACGTAGACGCGGCTCAGAAGGGAAATCAGTCTGTAGTTGGCTCCAACGATGACGGACGTGTACAGCTGCCCATATAACCTCTCAATCTCACTCAAAATCTCAGGTGCCCCGGAAACGATGCTGCCACATTCAGTCTTCAGCTTTGACAGTTGGCTCTTTCTGGCAGACAGATCTCTGGCAAAGACTTTGGAGCCTTGGTGAGTACACAATTCATTTGGTTTCTTTCAGTGAGCTCGTGTGGTCTGTGTTCACTTTTATGTGGTCAATCCTTAATTCATCGGCATGTCTATACTACTAATATACCGATTTTGCTCCACTTTTTCAAAAATGGCATCGACTTTTCATCAGTGATTTCAACAGTGGTAGAGCCACGGGGCAGCTTTTGCTGTCGCACGGATGGGCCGGCTCGAACCGGGGTGGTACCACGACCTCACAGAAAACCAGCGTGAAGTAGAGGTTTACCTCTGCGTTTCGGTTGGTGAGTGCAAGTGGCCGGAGGCCCTTTTTACTGGAAATGAGGCATTCCATCTTAGTCCTCACAGGTGACAACGCATCTACATTTTGATTTGTAATAGAGGATAGATGTAGATGTCTATGGGCCGCAGCAACCACTTACCATCAGGTGGAATGTGTGCTCGTTTGTCACCCTTATCATATAAAAAAAATGTTTGCAAGTTCGATTCACTCAATCCATGAGATACACATCGTTCAAGTTTTTTTACTTCCCGATTTGCTACAAGTGGATTAAAACAGTTTTATCACTTATCCCGAAGCCTGCAGCTTTCTCTGAAGTGCTTTGTGATGGATCCGCTTCCACAATAGCCTTAAACTCGTCATTTTCTACTTTGGTCTCCGGTCGTCTATGGGGTTGGTTCTGAAGGTTGAAATTTCCAGAACGAAAACGTTGTAACCAAAAACGTACCGTGCTTTCTTTTGCGACACCAGCGCCGTACACATCATTAATCTTTCGAGCTGTTTCTACAGCACTGGTGCCACGGTAGAATTATACTCCTTAATATACTGATATTTCATGTTTACCATTGTGCGGTAATAAGCGGCGCCAAAGAAAATAAACCTAGCAAGCTAACAGCATAGCAAAGTGGCGAAACAATCAGCTTTGTATCGGTTTCTAACGGTTGCCGTTGAGCAATCAGTTTCAAAATAGGAGGTTCAGATGCCTGGGTGATCAGTAATCGATTGCTGAAAACAGAATTTAAAAATTCGAAACCGTTCTCGAGATAATCATGGGACAGACGGACAGACGGACAGACAGACAGACAGACAGATGGACAGACGGACAGACGGACAGATGGACAGACGGATAGATGGAAAGACGGACAGACGGATAGACGGAAAGACGGACAGACGGAGAGACATCGTGAAATCAATAAGTGTCTTCGCAAGCTTCGCCACTTAATAATAATGAGGAAAAAACAAATGAATGACTGTTTTCAAAACTCAAATATACCAGCTAAATGAACTTATAAATTTGAATTTGGATTAATTAACCAAAGAGGAGATATTTCAGATGAAAAAGGTCAGAACGACAAAACGCTGATTTCATATGTAAGGACCTAATATTAATATATGTGCAGCATGGCTCTTGCCGTGTAGTGACGGTCAAGAATATCCACTACCCCATATTCTCCCGTGGGTGTCGTAAAAGGCGACAAAGGGTAACAGGCGGGAGATGGGCAGCAGCATCTTCCTGATAATAGCCAAAATTACAATAAAAAAACTGCGGTTGCCAACCCGCTCGCCAAGCGTGGCAACTATGGCAAATACCCCCAATGTTGAGATTAACAAAGAGACGGCCCCCAGACCCGGCAGCTCCGCTATTCCTGGCTACGGTGGCGACCATGGTAACGGCGGGGCAGGGGGTGCTAAGAATCTCCGGTGGAGGTTCGGTTGCCACCTACGACGACTCAACCTGGCAACGTACAACGCACGCACCCTGAGGACTGACAAGAAGATCGTGGAGCTTAAAGAAGAGATAGACAATTTGCGCTGGCATATATATATATATATATATATATATATATATATATATATATATATATATATATATAGGATTATCCGAAGTCCGAAGAGAGGGGGAGGACACGGTAATCCTCGAATCCGGCAACTTGCTCTATCACCGGGAGGGCGACCATCTGTCCCAAGGAGGTGTCGGATTTATCGTCCACAAGTCTCTCGTAAACAACGTTGTAAAGATCGGGAGTGTGTCGACGAGGGTTGCTTACCTTATACTCAGAATCACCAAACGGTATTCGCTGAAGGTGATACAGGTTTACGCACCAACCTCGGCACACCCCGATGAGGAGGTGGAGGAAATGTATGAGGATATCTCTAGAGCCATGCATCCCTCCAAAACCCAATATACGGTGTTAATGGGAGACTTTAATGCAAAACTAGGCACAAGAGAGAACGGTGAGCTGAAAGTAGGGAAATTTGGAATAGGGCAACGGAACCCAAGGGGCCAGCAGCTGGCCGACTTCATGGAGAAAGAGGAACTCTTTATGATGAACTCTTTCTTCAAGAAGCGGCCCCACAGGAAGTGGACCTGGTCGAGCCTCGACGGTTCGACAAAAAATGAGATTGACTTCATTATGACCACCAGGCGACAACTGTTCAGTGATGTCTCCGTGATCGCGAGGGTGAAAACTGGGAGCGATCGCCGAATGGTTAGAGGCGCACTGAACCTAAATGTTAAGTTAGAGAGGTCTCGTCTGATGAAGTCAACGCTCCGTCCCCCTCGTGCTATAATCCAAAGTCCCGAAACCTTTCAGCTCGAGTTACAAAACCGTTTCCAGTGCCTAGAAGACTGCAATGAAGTGGACGATATGAATGATAAGCTCGTGGAAACTGTCCATGCGTTCGGAGCTAAGTTCTGCAAAACCAGCCGCAGAAGAACATAAAAACTCTCCGATCACACTCTCAATTTCATGGCTGTTAGAAGGGAGATGAGGCTATATTTTTCAACAGATTTGACAGCATACAGGCAACTGAACAGACAGATCTCCAAATGCATGCGGCGGAACTTACGCAACTTCAATACAGCTCGCATTGAAGAAGTGATTGAGCGGAACCAAGGCTCCAAAGTCTTTGCCAGAGATCTGTCTGCCAGAAAGAGCCAGCTGTCAAAACTGAAGACCGAATGTGGCAGCATCGTTTCCGGGGCACCTGAGATTTTGAGTGAGATTGAGTGGTTATATGGGCAGCTGTACACGTCATCGTTGGAGCCACACGCAAGTGTGAGTAACGATCCAAGAGCGAGTCTTATCCGACACTATTCCGAAGATATCCCGGACGTCAGTCTGAGCGAGATTAGAATGGCTCTCCAGCGTCATAAAAATGGCAAGGCCCCAGGCGAGGATGGAATTACAGCGGAGCTTCTGAAAGCGGTTTGAAAACCGTACTTGAAGTCTTTAAAAACTCTTTAATTCCGTCCTCCATGGTGGCATTACAGCCGAGGCGTGGAGCAGAAGTGCGGTGGTCTTATTCTTCAAGAAAGGTGACAACGCTCTCTTGAAGAACTACAGATCGATTTCCCTTTTGAGCCGCGTCTACGTGCTGTTTTAGAGAGTCATTACGAATCGTCTCGCGCGCAGACTTGACGACTTCCAGCCTCCCGAACAAGCCGGTTTTCGAAAGGGCTTTAGCACCATAGAAATTGTACAGAAGTCCGAAGAGTACAATTTACCACTTTGTCTGGCGTATGTGGACTATGAGAAAGCCTTTGTCAAAATTTGGGCGGTGCTGCAGTCCCTTCAGCGGTGCCAAGTTGACTGTCGGTATATCGAAGTGCTGAATTGTTTGTACAGTAGTAGTACGATAGCTATTCGAGTACAGAACCAGAATACGAAACCTATCCAATTGCAGAGAGGTGTAAGACAGGGTGATATTATATCCCCGAAACTCTTCACCGCTGCATTGGAAGACGTTTTCAAGCTTTTGGACTGGAAAGGATACGGTATCAACATCAATGGCGAGTACATCACTCACCTTTGATTTGCCGACGATATAGTCCTTATGGCAGAATCGCTGGAGGACCTAAGCACTGTGCTCAATGACCTCAATAGTGTCTCCCAACGGATAGGTCTTAAGATGAACATGGACAAAACAAAGATTATTTTTAATGTCCATGTCACACCTATGCCGGTAGTTGTTAGGAGCACTAAGCTCGAAGTTGTTGACGAGTATGTTTACCTGGGACAAATAGTCCGACTAGGTAAGTCCAACTTCGACCGAGAGGTCAATCGACGGATTCAACTCGGCTGGGCAGCGGTCGGGAAGCTACGACACATCTTCTCGTCAGACATACCTCAAAACCTTAAAACGAAATTGTACAACTAGTGCGTGTTGCCAGTGATGACTTACGGAACTGAGACGTGGTCCTTCACTGCTGGCCATATGAGGAAGCTCAAGGTCGCTCAGCAACCTATGGAGAGGGCTATGTTCGGAGTTTCTCTGCGTGATAAACTTAGGAAAAAGGATATCTGCAGTAGAACCAGAGTAACCGACATAGCCCAACGGATTAGTTAGCTGAAGTGGCAGTGGGCCGGCCATATAGCTCGAAGAACCGACAACCGATGGGGAAGAAAGGTTCTCGAGTGGCAGCCTCGTACCGGTAGGCGAAGTGTAGGGCGTCCCCCCACGAGATGGAGTAACGACCTGGTAAGACATGCAGGAAGTCGATGGATGCAGGTGGCTCAGGACCGTGCTTTGTGGCATTCTTTGGGGGAGGCCTATGTTCAACAGTGGACTTGTACAGCCCTTCTGTAATGATGATGGCTCTACCACGTAAAAATAAAATTTAACATAGAGACCGAGATTGTTTACTGCTGTCTTCCGGAGATCATAAGGTCTTTCTGGCCTTTCCATAGTCGCCTCTTGCGACACCCCAGGGACGATGGATTCTGAAAATAATCATCACTTCAATTAAACTTTGGTAAGTTTCTGATAACTTTCCAAACTACGAAGCTAATCCATTTAGTGCAAACAATTTAAGTTCTACGGCGACCTTCCTTCAATTTTCGTCTCTTGCAATAAGATAACAAAAGAGCACTCTACGAGGAGCTGGAGTAGTGTTATGACGTTAAACTAGTTACAAAACTTTGCTTTAACTAAGTTTTAGTGATATTGTGTGCACTGATATTGCTTTAACTGTAAAATGTTTGGATTATTAATATTTTAAGGTTTTATCTAGAAAATTATCCTTTCATAAAGAAAATTTAACTGTTCATCTATAAGAGCACACAAATTTAAAAAGGCAAGTCAAAGGTTATTACTTCCCATTACTGGGCATAGTTTACTTCTCGTTTTTGTGAGGGTTTTGGTTAAAGCAAATGTCTGCCGCACTACACCAATGCGTATTAGCAGTAATTAAAAATATATTTAAAACATTTTTTTATTTTTTTCATATACTCAACACAAAACGAGGTGAATGAGAACTTATAATTTCAACAAACAATTCCATTGGTGGCGGCAGGGATTGAACCCGGTTTATCGAAAAAATTATATGGATTGATAGGTCAAAAACTAATTTTTCGTTAAACAAAATTCATCACACAGTTTTTCATCCATTCCATTATAGCCTATAAAAGTCTGAACATATTCCTCCCTAATAGACAGTCTCATAGATTGTGTTTGTGGTAGATTACTAGTGTCAATTGTTTTCATTCTGCAAAGTTATAAAACACACGGATGTGATAATTGACAGCTATTAAAAAGAAAAATACTACATAAAAATTAATTTCGTTGATATGAAGTATTATTGAACATGCTAAGTGAATTTTAAATTAATACATAATAAATGGTAGTCGCGTTAAAATATTTTATATTGCAATTTAACGTAACAGCACATAAACACTTTACTTGGGTACGTTATCATCATACAGTTCGATCAAAGTAATAAGCTAAAAACAAATGTTCTGACTTTTTAGAGCCACTGCAGCAACATTATAGCTGTAGCACGAATGAGTTGTCTCAACCGGGGAAGAACCACACTCTTACAGAATGCCATCGTAAAATAGCAGCTTAATGCTGCTGTGTTTCGTACGGTAAGTGTAGAGAATAGGAGACCTTTTTTCACTTGAAATTAGGCATTATGAGTTCTCAGGGGTGACAACGCATCCGCATTTTAATTCTTAACCGAGTATAAGTATATAGATATCCATGGGCCATGTTTTTACTATTCTAAGCCAGCGCTTAACTGCCTCTCGCCTCATGTTAAGTTTTTTTTTATAGGATAAGGGTGACAAACGAGCACACAATCCACCTGATGGTAAGTGGTTGCTGCGGCCCATAGACATCTACATCTATCCTCGTTTGCGAATCGAAATGCAGATGCGTTGTCACCCGTGATGACTAAGATGGAATGCCTCATTTCCAGTAAAAAGGGCCTCCGGCCACCTGCACTCACCAAGCGAAACGCAGAGGTAAACCTCTACTTCACGCTGGTATTTTGTGAGGTTGTGGTACCACCCCGGTTCAAGCCGGCCCATCCGTGCGACAGCAAAAGCTGCCGCGTGGCTCTACCACTGTTAAAAGTGGTAATGCAGCCGACTATTTTGAAGTACACTGTCTTAACAAAAGCTTTTACACTCTTGCTTGAAAACACCAACATTGTAATGCGATGAAATGAAAAGACAGAGGTTGGCAGCAGATTTCACTCCATACGTATATACGTACGCATGACGAACAATATAGCAAACTGTTTGGTTTGAATGCGTGGTAAGTCAACAAATAAACTGGACTGGCTAAGTGTCTGTGTATCCGATGGTGGAAGACAGAGGAAGGAATTTAATTATGCAATTCCTGCTTACACTCTCTGAAATGCATCATGTAGACAACAGAAAGGTTACTTTGGATTTTACAACGCTACCCATATGTGGCAGGAATACTTCAGGCACAACCAAACTTGCGCTTTATGTAAAGTTAGCAGCTGTTCCAACTCTTCCTTGCAGCTGCTTTGGATAAATGCACTTACCATCATGTGGACTCTATGCTCGATTATCACCCTTATTCTATTTAAAAAACGAAAACTAAAACTCAATAAAAGCTAAAGTGGAACTTAAAAGTTTTTGGTATTTTAACCGGTACAACCGGTAAATCAACAACGAAACCATAAATTAATAGGGTTAAATTAAAAAGGTTTTCAACCCCAGACGTTTATAACAAAATAGCCGGCTAAAGAACTTCATTGTTGTTTATATTTTTCTTTTTCTGCCTTAAAATTAAACATTCAGATTTTCAAACCACCATCTCTGATTTGTATTCAAAAAGAATATAAATACGATGTAACACAAACCAGTTACTTGGAAAAAACAGAAAACCAACAAATCTCACACATCATTGTAGATCTTTAGAGAATAAATATATATTTTTCATTATATTTAATGTAATACCAAATTTGGAATCTTTTTCGCATTGGTACAAAAAAGTTTTTACGTTTTTAAGTTGTTACTTTGCGTTTTATTTTTAATCGAATAATGGTGACAAACGTGCACGGACTTCACCTGATGGTAAGTGGTAGCTGTGACTCGTCTACCTTCCTTCACAGTTATGAATAAAAATGCAGATGCGTAATCACCTCTGAGGATGAATGGAATGTATAGTTTTCAGTAAAAAGGACCTCCAGTTTTTTACACTCACCATACAAAATAAAGCAACATAAAGCTGATATATAACGCTGGTAGTCCTACAAACATAATATAACTGCAGTATACCATATACAAATGCAAGGGTTACAAGGCATATGTTCAGTAGTGTTCTCTAGTAGAAACTACAACTTGATTTAGAAACAAAATGGAGAGATGTGTTCTCAATTCCAAGTACAGTTTTAGCCTATATATGTCCCCCTGCTGAGTATAGGCCTCCTCTCATGTGTGGAAGGGTTTCACCTTGATTCATTGTATTAAAATTGGATGACCAGTAGAAAGCGTCACTACTTCTCTTCACTATGTACAGCACGGTATGGTCGTTTTTTTTAATAATTAGTTAGTTAATTTAAATTGATTAAAAATTAAAAACATAATTTGAAAACTTAAAAGAAAAAAAATTCCACACACAGACGTCTCACCAAGACATAGTGTATCGCGGAATTAAACCCCGTCTGCATCACAAGATTTTAAGTGGAAATGATTAGATTAAGTTAATTTATTGTGTTTTTTATAAGTTCTCTGCCATTCCCCGGGTATTGCAGTTGTTCGTGGGTGGCGGTTGACACTTACCTACTATAAGATCAGTCGCATGCTCCTTTACGCGCAGTATAAAATAAAGTTTAATTATTTTATCCCTTTGAGTAGTTTAAGGTAACAACTACAATGAATTTTTTCAGCCTTAGGTATGCAATTATTTATTCAAATTTATTTGGGACCACCTCTGAAGATTAACTCATTTATTAATAAATAAAGAATCATTTAAATTATAGAGTCGGTTTAAAACGGTAATAGGAATCAAAGCTTCACACAAAAATTATATCTTTATATATAAAAATTACGTGTCACGTTGTTTGTCCGCGATGGACTCCTAAACTACTGAACTGATTTCAATGAAATTTTTGGTCAATGTGCAGTTTGGTCCAACTTAAAAGATAGGATAGCTTACATCTCAATTTATAGTCGCAATACAATATTATTTTATTGAAAATTATTTGTCTATTATTTGACAGTTACAATTATCTGTTAGCTCCAAACCACAGAATACTTTACCTTTACTCCTACATATTTATTTATCTATGCGGAGACTCCAAAGTCCAAACGATTCTGTCAGATGACGATATCTGTTGACTGGATTGAGTAAATATTCAATAGATGGCGCTATGTTAAAAATACAAACGTTTAATATAAGCTACAATTTAGTAGTATAACCACCACGTGTTGCTGTAAGTATTCAACTGATTGGACCGATTTCAATGAAATTTTGCAGACTGTGTGCAGTTTGGTCCAACTTAGAGATAGGATAGTTTTTATCCCGATAAGTGACCCTCAATTTTTTTATTGCTAATTTCAGGAGTTTTTTTGGGAAAGCAAATGGTCGTTCGGAAATCTCCGCTAGGAGTAAAGTATTCTGTGTTCGGAAAGGGCAGAACAACGTTTGCCTGGTCAGCTAGTATACAGATAAAATAAAGACACCCGCTATTTTGAAGTAATTTAAAAAATAAGGTTGAACAAACCTTTAAGTGGAATATTGTCTATAATAATCCGAAAGGTAAACTCTCCTGCATGCTACCAACCGTGTAAGCAAAACCAGAATTTCGAACTGAACTTTATGAATTTATTCGAGAAGAAATAATATTTTGCCTATATTACATGCATTTTCTAAACACGCTATGTTCCTTACCAATATACATTCTGTAATCTATACATATATACAAATAAATAAAATTGAAGTGTCTGTTTGTAATGTCAAAATAACAGCTTTTTACTGAATGCATATACACATAAATACGGTACTTATATCAAAAACACATTTTTTTTGTCTGTCTGTTCATTCCACTCATCTCTTAAACGGCTGGAACGATTTCAACAGGACTTTCACTGGCAGATAGCTAAGTTTATAAGAAGTAACTTAGGTTAAAATTATAATATCAGTATTATAAGGCGGTAAGAGCTAATTTCTGCAAGACGCGCCGCAGAAGAACACAACAACCCTCCGATCACACTCTTAATCTCATGACTGTTAGACGGGAGATGAAGCTACATTCTTCAATAGATTTGACAGCATACAGGCAACTGAACAGACAGATCTCTAAATGCATGCGGCGGGATTTACGCAACTTCAATACAGCTTGTATTGAAGAAGCGATCGAGCAGAACCAAGGCTCCAAAGTCTTTGCCAGAGATCTGTCTGCCAGAAAAAGCCAACTGTCAAAGCTGAAGACCGATTGTCACAGCATCGTTTTCGGGACACCTGAGATTTTGAGTGAGATTGAGATGTTCTATGGGCAGCTGTACACGTCATCGTTGGAGCCACACGCAAGTGTCAGTCACGCAAGTGTAAATTAATGTTTAAAAATGGCCATCAATAACAATCGATTTAAAAGCCCTTTGACCGATCACTAAGCGGTTATATCGTGTTTAGGCTTAAAGTACAATACCAGCGTATTAAATGAAGGAATGAGGTGATCGCTACCATGCCGTTTTTAAATGTTTTCATACTTATTTGAACAAAATATTAATTTTTTATAGGATAGGGTGACAAACGAGCACACAGTCCTCCTGATGGTAAGGTTGCCGTGACCCATAGACATCTATATTTATCTTCAATAAAGAATCAAAATGCAGATGCGTCATTACCCGTGAGGAATAATATGGAATGCCTCTTTTCCAGTAAAATGGATCTCCGGTTCTCTACACTCATCATAGGAAACACAGCAGCATCAAGCTGCTATTTTACGCTAGTATTCTGTGAGAGCGTTGTTCTCCCCGGTCGAGCCGACCCATTCGTGCTTCAACTATACTACTAATATAGCTGCAGCATGGCTCTACCACGTATAATATAAATTAATGTTCATCAATCAGCATACATATTGTAAAGTAATGTTTAAAAAAAGGCCCGCTGGGTTTCTTGCTGGTCCCATTCGCCAAAATGATTCTACTCTATTATATTCAGCTGAACATAGGCCTTCCCACAGATTACCTTATAAAGAATATATTTTCTATAGTTGCCACATTTTGCAGGCGGGTTGGCATCTGCAGTTTTTTTATTTGATAGCTAATATCTCGTTTAATGTATCAATATGATATATAAATATTTTATATAAACTGAACATAAACAAATATTCAAACCGAGAGTAAAATGTTGCTAGGCCATAGAATATTTTTTCCGAGCAGTATTCGAACCCGTCGCCCCCCAACGCTGAATCCAACAGCTATGCTACTAAGCCGGCAGTCTGTTTTATATTTTATTCAAATAGTGTATAAATAACAAAAATTAATTTAAAAGATCTGATCGCAATTAAAATAAAATTTTCATTAAACACACACGCAAAAATAGATTTCAAAAGTTCTTAATACAGTGAACTCATTTTTTTTATAGAAAAATACTTTTTAAAAATACTCTAGGATATTCTGTTGTATTTTGAAAGCTGTATCGTAAAGTAATAGCTTGCACATATTAATTGTAAAATAATCATAAAAAAAATCTTGAAACAATTATTTGTATCATACAAATACTTGTTTCGTGCGTTATTCGAATCCAGGGCCTCAGCGCCGTAACTCAATGCTAAGTCACTGCGCTAAGAAGCCGTCCAGACGTTATAAAAGTGAACACAGTCTGCTTATATTGTACCACATGTAATAATAAGCTGAATATAAAAGATACTTTAAAAATAAATCCCCGCAGGACGAGACAAACTGAACTAAGGTAGCATTTCTGAACGGGGTTTAATAAAAAAATATGAAAATCCTCTACTATAAACCACCACTGTTTTACACTTAAGGTCATTTTAGCTGCAGTAAAGTCTTGTAAAAGAACTTCTTTCTTATTCCTTTTTAAATCTATATATATGTAAATGTTTTGTTATCGAATATACAAAGTCAGTATTTCGTATTGTTTTAATGTCTTATTTTAAATTAGAAAATATTAACATAATAAACTAATATCGCAATCGACGGTTCCGTGGCGCAGTGGTTTAACTGTGAGTTGCAGCGCTAAGGGCCGTGGGTTCGAATACCACAGCAAGTATTTGTATGGCCTACAAATAATTGTTGCAAGTCTGAATGTTTGTCCATGTGAATTTCATGTATGTAAACTGCTCCCGCCATACAGGAGAAAATCCTAGTGTGAAGGTTCCGTTTTTTAAAAAAGAAAAATAAAGGAAAGAAATTTACGGACATTCACATCGGCAATTGATTCCCAACAGTTACACAAACGCTCGTATAGTGGCGATCTAAGACTATCCACTACCCCGTATCGTCCCTTGGGTATCGTAGGAGGTGACAGAGGGAAAAAAACCATGAGTTAGGCAGCCAAGCGTGGCAACTATTGGAAACATCCCCGTTACGAGGCAATATATGGTCCTTATGACCATCAGTAGGCTATGATAGGCTGTCGTGAATAAATAGTTTTAATAGATACGATAGATGACGATCAGCTGTTTAGCTGATCGTCATCTATCGTATCATCGATATCTCGATGAAGGTTTTTTTAATAAGATAGGGTGACAAAAGAGCACATAGTCCACCACAAAGACAAGAGCTTACTCCTTTCTAAAACGCCGGCAATGCACCCGCAATTCCCCTGCTGATGCGGTTGTTCATGGGTGGCGGTAGTCACTTACCATCAGGTGAGCCGCAAGCTCGTTTGGCTCCTCTTCTATAAAAAAAAGATTGATTCAAATGACTGTCTCGTACCTCTGCACGGAGTTTAAATGTACTTTATTGTACGAAACACATTTTCAGGTAAAAGATTGCACACATTAACTATTAAAAGTCACAGTTGGAATAAGTTCTGTAGCTTCAATTATCCCGTATATGACAGAGGAAATGAATTACATTCAGCTAAGAAACTTTTCTTCATAAATTCATAACTTAAATATATGACACGTTTCCACGTATAATAATGTTTTATCGAACCCGAGTTGCTCTCATACTGTGAAATTTACAGCGAGCGCTAAGCACTTGAGTTACCATGGATCTTTTTTTGTATTAATTTTAAAAAATAAACCAAGATCACTTAAAATTCGTTTTGTTGATTTCATCATCATTATCATCTTGGCTTCACAAAGCCACTGCTCAGTAAAGGAATCCCACAAAAACACTTCTAAGCTACCTCCATTCATTGACTTCTTACATGACTCACCAGGTTAAATATTAATTGAAGTCACTAATGTAGTTATTGTCAGTTTTTTACCAGATCTATGACGTAGATTTTAATAAATTTCTATAGGTCAGCGTCAAGATTTTACTGTGATCGTTGGAGCAATATTGGAAAGTGGCGGTGTGAGAATATAATACCATACCGTCCCATGGGTATCGTAAGATACGACAGAGGGCAACAAATCAGGAGATGGGCAGCAGCGTCATCTTTATAACAACTAAAAATAAAATAAATCCAATGGTGCGCTTGCCAACTGCCATTGCCCAGGCAATGTAGTTTGTTTTAATTTATTTAATGAGTCTTTTATTAATGTTACAATATACTGATTCTTGACCAAATCTGTATCTTTTTTTTTTTATAATGTTCACATCGTAACGTAAAAGGATCGGAGGCATCCCTTATATAATGTTTTGGTAAAAGATATCACGAAGGCCGTAAAATATTGTCATTTTACTCAATTTCGTCGAAGTAATTAATTTCTATTGAAATATTTTCAATCTCCATGTCAACGTTCACAAGCTCTCACTCAGATTTTAACATCTCAAGTACACACACTTGAGAATAGGGTTTCGTTTATTAATCAGTGCGTCACTCAGGTGATATCATAAACCTAAGCCGCATCTTGAGATATGTTTATTAATAAGATCATAACCTCAAGATTATACTCAAGTACGTGTACTTGAACTGAGTAACGTTTACTAATACGCGCTTTAGTTTGTATGTTCAAAAATTAAACCGAGAAAAAGATCAAACGGTCCATACAGTCTTTACGCTATTTACGAAATAACCCACTAGCATCGACTCGCCGACATAGGAATCTGAATTTTCCGAATCATATGCACTGTCGTAGAGTTTGAAATGGAATGTCTTTATGAAATTTTCTATAATTGCTTTTTACGAAATACGCGGGACAAAATCAAGTGATGGATTAATTACACAAATATTCTTATCTCGAAGAAAAATATTTCCTCAGTTGGCATACAAAGCGTACACAGACTACTTATTTACTCGGTCTTCATTTTTACTTATTTTGCTCTGCATCTCGTGACAAATTACCGTAAGAAATAAGGCAGGCGGCCAAAACATTTGTCTTCAGATTATCGGGGTTTATTTCGTGTAATTTCCTTTGATGACAGCGACATAATGACCATTTATATATTATTTACAAGATTTATCTGTGATATGATTGTTTTATTAAAGAACAATCTATACATATAAATAAAAGAAAAATGTGTGTTTGTAATAAATTCCAGTCGCCAAATTCCAGAACACATCGCCATAGAACTGACGGTTCAACCACACCACCTGGATGCTTGGTGTTTCACCACTGTGTGATTTAGTGGGTTTTTTCCTCCCACGACTTTAATGTGGAATCGTTTACCAACACCGATTTTTCCGGACATCGGTCCGACATCGGTGAAACTGACTTGGCTTGGCTGGCAATGTATCTGCAATTTCCTTGGTATTGCAGTTGTTCATGAGCGACGATCAATTCTTACCATCAGGTGAACCGCAAACTAGATTGCCGCCTGTTGTTAATAAAAAAATATCGAAAACACTGCCTTTTATTTAACTTTGGGGGTTCTTTGCATACAATTTTAGAACATTCGTCTGTCTATTTTGTAATACCGAAGTGTTGATAATTTTGTGCCACCCATGGTGACGGGGGTACTCCTAACCGCACTATAAGAAAAGTTTGAATGATCTCATAGTTGCTAATAGGTAGCGATATACCATCTCGTGTGCCAAATAGTTAATACACGATCGCCAATTTGCTTGTAAAATATGAGGCAAATCCTTCTACAAATTATGCTCAACAGTGGTAGTTTTATTTGAACGTCGAACACGTGAATTTTTATTATGGGGTCTGTATATCGTAAATATACAGGGTATTTTTGGAACGCTCCTGAAAACTAAGACAGGCGACAGCACCAAGTATACCATTGATTATGGGTCACAAATAAATTTGTTCCTGATGAAAAAAAAATCATATTTTTACAACGTTTTATTAGCTTTATTCACGCGCTATCATGTTAGTACAGCTAAATGAAACGATAATTTCATAAAAAAAATCATGAAAATACTGAAACATAAAACCAGCAGTGAAAACTGAATTGATATCACCTGACTAATGGAGGTTAATGTACGCGCGAACGGTGAAAAAAGAACGCTGGCCTTGAACTTGGGCACTGAGCGTTATATCACATATTGGTACGAAGGGGGCGCGACGGGGGAACAATCCGCCAGTATTACTGTGCCTGCATGCTATTGGTTCCCGCGCTTTGTTCGCTCCAAAAATACAGTCGCATACACAGCTTACTTTGCAACTCGCGACGATGTTTTAAAAAGGAAGGAAAGAAAAATTATTTATATCTATTGTTTTATGACTAAACTAGTGAACGAAAAGGTAAATATGATAGGAGAAGGTGAATGGGGAAAATTGTGCAGTAAATATAAAAGTGTTGAGGAAGAATACCGAAAAAATTACCATGTGATAGACCTGATGATGGAAGCTCAAGCGAAGATGAAAGTGATGATGAAGTAGCATCCAGTAACACCAACACACCTTCAACATCTGGCTTCCATGTGACCAAAGACGACATAATGGACGGTGTGCGACCCTTACCTTAAGTTTTCTTATTACAAACTACTTTATATTTTACGATAGAAATAACAAATAATGCTCAAGTAAACATTATCCATTTTTAATTCCAAGTAAGGCACCTATTATAATTCTACAAGAAAACAATTAATTACGTACTATAATATTATAAAACAATATCCCAATACAATGTAGTACTTTAGAACGCGACTGTAACCTCCCTCCACTTGACCTGTATCTAGCTCGGTGCGAAACATTTTAACCCACCCGGCTCGTGTCGCATCACGCTGTGACGCAGTAGGTTTCAGTTTTGTCGATTTGTTTATTAAATTGTAATTACGAGTTGGTATTATTCTTGTTCGTTTTTTGTTTTAATAATGCTTAACGCGTACTTTTATAGTGATTGTGAATACGACAACATGTTATGTATCCAAACCTAGGTACACGAAGTATCGCTAAATAAATTGTTAAGAAGTCAGGATGGAACAAGTGTGTCATACTATGCAGTGCACAAAGTGTTGAAGCGTAACCGAATGCGCCCATACAATTTGCACAAAGAGCAAGCTTTAGTTGCCGGCGATCACGACCGCCGACGAGTTTTCTGCCGTTGGTTATTATACCAGCTACAACGTGTGGCTGGTTCCATTGAGCACATTGTCTGGACGGATGAGTCGACATTTACCAGAAACGGCCTGTGGAACCGAAGAAATACACACGTGTATTCAGAGTTTAACCCGCACGCTGTTCGACAAACCGGGCACCAAACCCGATGGTCGGTTAACGTATGGGCAGGTTTATTTAAGTATCGCATACTGGGACCAGTGTTTCTGCCACAGCGACTGAACGGACAGCGATACCTAAACTTTATAAATGAACAGTTGACAGACATTTTAGACGACCTATCGTTGGCTGAATATCGCCGCACATGGTTGCAGTATGATGGTGCCCCTCCACATGTCGTGAGGTTCGTCCGTGAGCGCCTCAATGAACTATTTGATGATCGCTGGATTTAGCGGACTAGGACCACACGCTTGGCCACCTCGCGCACCAGATCTGAACCCGTTAGACTTCTTTCTGTGGGGTATGTGAAAGAAAGGGTTTTTAATCGTGAGTGTGATAGTGCTGACGAAACTACAAAAGGATCGTGGATGTTTTCGACAAACTAAGTACGGACTGTGTCGAAGACCACACGATGATGCCCCGCCTCCATGAGAAGACGCAACACCGAGCCCAAATCTGCATTGAAATGAATGGAGCACAATTTGAGCCGCATCTCATAAGAACACGGAGGATTAAGAGCGGTAAGCTGTTTCATAACTAATTTTTTTAAATAACTTAGTACTGAACTAATCTGAATACATACATAACTGAATACATGAGAATAATAAACATACCTACACGATGAATAAAAACGCATGACTTCAACCTTGGTTATATTTCATTTAAGTATTTTTTCATTAGCGGGAAATCGAGCCAGTTATTTGGGTTATTTAACCTGTAAATTCGGATTAAAATGGCTACGTGGAGACAAGTACAGTGGCAAAATAGTAGGTTAAGTAGATAAGTTAGGTATTTAGACAAGTGTTGTAAATTATTAGGTATTGTGGTATGGCCCGCTAGTTTCGGACCGCGCGAATTTGCGTTCGCGCGTACATTGACCTTTAATCAGCTGATATGAACTCAGTTATTCCACTGCTAGTTTTAGGTTTCAGTATTTTCATGATTTTTTTTATGAAATTATCGTTTCATTTAGCTGTACTAACATGATAGCGCGTGAATAAAGCTAATAAAACGTTGTAAAAAGATGATTTTTTTTTCATCAGGATCGAATTTATTTGTGACCCATGATCAAAGGTATACTTGGTGCTGTCGCCTGTCTTAGTTTTCGGGAGCGTTCCAAATATACCCTGTATAAATGAAAATATAAATATCAATGAAGTAAAATAAATAAATCAAAAATACATAAATAAATAAAAACCCACCCAGTTATAAAATAAAGACCAAATGGTCGAGGGTTAGGGAGAAAGGGAAAGAAACTAGCGGACTATATGGGCGGTATCGAGGAGCCCAGTCGCCTCAGACCTGAGGTGGCTGACCGGGATTAGCCCGTTCGCGCAAACGATCACAGGAATAATTTCGGTCGGCAGACCATCCCATATGTCAGTCACCTCGTGAGCCAGGTCGGGATATTTTGTTAACTCATCTGTTTTGGCTTACACGCGGAATGGTAATTACGACCAAAAATATCCTTGACTGTGACCGGTCCAGACTCGTTTCCAAATAGTTTGTGTTTAAAGCCCTCAAGACAGCCGGTTGATTCTCGAGAGGCGTACTGCGCGTTTTTATAATCGCTTCTTCCATCATTGCCTGAATCAACCACAAATGGGGGATCTACGACTATATACAAAGTAGTAGCTTGCAGAGCCACATCTTTAGTCATAGTCGCTTCATTCGAAGAGGAAAAGCGTCTCGCCATAGTTGTTAGAGTTCGGTATCATCAAATATTTTTAAGTGCATGATGTACTAATGTTGCTCTGCCAGGTTTTGATCCGTGAAGGAAATAGATGGCTCCAGTTTAGCAAAGACGTGGTGCATCATAGACCGATACGCTAACCCTCTAGTTTCTTCCTCTTTTGACCTAAAGTACTCCCACTTTTGTAATTACAGATTTTGTCCAATGATTTATTCCACTAGTGGTGGATGCCGTTTGTCGATTCCGAGAGGGCCCTGCTGATACAAAGCCATCTGATGGGGATAATGGATACATGTGACTGCTAGGTGCTATTGCTGCACATCGCGCTCGGCTGGTGATCCACATTCTGTCGCGTCCAGCGCTAGCTTCAGACGCACCCCGGCGACCCCGTTAATTTTCATTCATCATACATAAAATTGGGCATCAAATGACGAGAGACGCCCAGGTCCGGCACCATTTGGTGCAGCTGTAAGCACAAACGGCCCTTTGCACCCTCGATTCTGCCACTTTTGGCAAGATGCTGACTGAATGCGCTGACGTAGCAATTTTGTTTTGTTAGTGATGTAAGAGAATACACTATCCCATATCATTCACTATCTGTAGTAGTACTTGCAACAAAATATTTATTTATTTATTTATTTATTATAAGCAAGTGTTTGACCACAATACCACCTGGTGGTAAGTGGTTATGTAGCCCCAGATAGTAAATCGTACTTTCTTAGCGTAACAAAATCTTATTCTCTTGCATTAAAGTTGGCCAGATTGTATTCGGATGGAAAGATAGACGCCGGCAAATTTTTTCACTCCTTTGTTGTACGCTTTTTAAAAGACCAAGCATACCGTTTCGTTATAATGCGAGGAATATCGACAACAAAAGGGTAAAATAAAAGAAAAGTTGAGCAGCAGTGTCTTCCTGACAATTGCTCAAAAAAAAAATTTGGTACTCGATTGCCAGCCTGCTAAGCAGGCATTCTGAATGCTTTTTCGTGGAGCAGGGAAAAGTCCATCGTGCTGCCTCATTGTGCAATGCTGACGCAATTGTTCAATAATTTTCTTCAATTTTTAATTTGCTTTTGGTAATAAAATGCATGTTATTATTTAATATTATTCCTTTCTAAGGATTCTTAGAGTAAAGTAAAGTAAGATCTTATATACGTACCACGGCTAGGCACAGGCTTTCTCTTACTTCTGATAGAGTTTTGGGGCGAGGAAGTGTTCACCGCGCTGCACCAATGCGTGTTGGCGGACTTCACATGTCTTCGAAATATTTTTTCTTATTTCTCAGACATGCCGATTTCATCATGTTGTATTCCTTCACTGCCAAGCACGTGCTAAATCAGCACTTAAAATTCGAATTAACAATTTCATTGGTGCCGGCGGGTACCGAACCCGGGTTGCTCGAGTAATGTGAATCTTACAGCGAGCGCTAACCATCTGAGCTACGTAGGCTCTTGTATGTATATGTAAATATTACACAGTCTTAAATTTTTAACAATTATTTTTGTTTCTGTATTTAACTTTATTAAATTTTTGTTACCTATTATTATAGATTAGTTAAATTACCTTAAAATAAGCTTTTAAAAGCGGGTGGAAAACTGGTACTTGAAGTCCTTCAGAAGCTCTTTAATTCGTCCTCCATGGTGGCACTACTCCGTAGGCGTGGAGAAGAAGTACGGTGGTCTTGTTCTTCAAAAAAGGTGACAACGCTCTCTTGAAGAACTACAGACCGATTTCCCTTCTGAGCCGCGGCTACGTGCTGTTTTCGAGAATCATTACGAATCGTCTCGCACGCAGACTTGACTACTTCCAGACTCCCGAACAAGCCGGTTTCCGAAAAAGCTTTAGTACCACAGACCACAAACATACCCTGCGGCAGATGATACAAGACAGACGAGTATAATCTGCCACTTATCCTTGCCTATGTGTACTATGAGAAAGCCTTTGATTCCATCGAAATTCGGGCGATGCTGCAGTCCCTTTAGCGACGCCAAGTTGACTGTCGATATATGGAAATGCTGAAGTATTTGTTCAGTAGAGCTACGATGGCTACCCGAGTACAGTATAAGAGTACGAAACTTATCCAACTGCAGATAGGTGTAAGACTGGGTGACGTTATATCCCCGAAATTCTTCACCGCTGCATTGGAAGATGTTTTCAAGCTACAGGACTGGAAAGGATGCGGTATTCACATCAATGGCAAGTACATTACTCACCTTCGATTTGCCGACGATATAGTCCTTATGGCAGAATTGCTGGAGGACCTAAGCACTATGCTCAATGACCTTAATAGTGTCTCCCAACGGATAGGTCTTAAGATGAACATGGATAAAACAAAAATCATGTTTAACGTCCATGTCACACCTATGCCGGTAGTTGTTGGGAGCACTAAGCTCGAAGTTGTTGACGAGTATGTTTACCTCGGACATATAGTCCGACTAGGTAAGTCCAACTTCGACCGAGAGGTCAGTCGACGGATTCAACTCGGCTGGGCATCGTTCGGGAAACTACGACACATCTTCTTGTTAGACATACCTCAAAACCTGAAAACGAAATTGTACAACCAGTGCGTGTTGCCAGTGATGACTTACAGATCTGAGACGTGGTCCTTCACTGCTGGCCGTATGAGGAAGCTGAAGATCGCTCAGCGAGCTATGGAGAGGGCTATGTTCGAGATGTCTCTTCGTGATAGTGAAATGAGGATATCCGTAGTAGAACCAGAGTAACTGACATAGCCCAACGGATTAGTAAGCTGAAGTGGCAGTGGGCCGATGGGGAAGAAAGGTTCTCGAGTGGCAGCCTCGTACCGATAGGCGAAGTGTAGGGCGACCCCCCACTAGATGGAGTAACGACTTGGTGAGACATGCAGGAAGTCGATGGATGCAGGTGGCTCAGGACCGTGGTTTGTGGCATTCCTTGGGGGAGGCCTTTCTTCAGCAGTGGACTTGTGAAGGACTACAATGATGATGATGATGAAATTTAAGGTAATTTCTACTGAACCAATAAAACTAAGCGTGCAGACTTATTTTACAAAATATCTTACATTAAAATCCATTTATCTGAATGATGACTTTCACTATAGCTGATAAAGGTGAAGTTCTGTCGTGTATTTGCTTAACTCTTATTTGTTAAATGCAATTTTATTAAATGGTTACATTCTACGCATATATTAAGCCTAAAATATTATAATATAAGGGAGTGTAATGAATTAGAATAGAATAGAATGGAATAGGGTAATTATTTTTATTCAAAACAGATCAAAGGAGTACTTATAGAAAGCCATGCTTTACCACAGGTTCGAAGATTCTTGGTCCTGGGAAGTGCCAGTAAGTAACCAAGCGTTACAATTAAATTAAATTGATTTAAAATATATATAGTATGTTTAACAATTAAAAATGAGACCAAATAGTTATCACGCCCATCCCAGGGCTTATCGTGTTCTCGTTAATAGTGAATAACTATGTTTTAACATTTTTGCATAATATTATTTTATTTCTGAAAAATAGGTCCTGCATATTTTCTTGGACATTGTTGTAAAAGCGTATTTATGAAACGATAATTTATATTTTTCTCTAAGAGAATCATTGGGGATCGGCCAAATGAAAATAGTATCAATGTCAGTAAGATTACGCCATAGCAAGATTACTTACGATATTATACTATGAAAATTATTTGACTAATCTGGCTATTTTACACAAGAAAGCTTTTTCATTTCATATGTTGCATAACAAAGTTTTTGAGTTTTGTTTCTATTAAAAATGGTCTCTCACCATAATTTTTTCACAACTGCATTAGGCTGCAATTTTATGCTTGTTTTCTGTGAGCAGCTGCAGTATGGCTCTACCATACCATAAAACCTTACTACCAAATCGAGAGTAAGCTCGTTTGTCACTTCAGTTTTAAAAAAATACAATGCGATTAATACAATATGACATCCATAAAAATAATTAACGATGCCACTTGGTCATGTTTATCTCAATAAAATTAATGTTAAAGCATTCCGGGTAAGTTATTACTAACTTTTCTTCATGTAAATGATATGAGCCAAGCTATATGAATGAAATGTAATTATGTTTAATGAAATAACTCTAGTCACGCAACTTTTAATAAGAATTACAATAATGTTTTGAACTTTATTGTGGTGCCAAAAGAGTCATTCAGCTAACTACGTTTCTAAGTATCGTCTAATATCTACATACTGGGTGAAAACAACCAAAAATATTGGACATCATTATGGTAAATGATCACTACCTTCCATAAGCCTCTGCTAAATACCCGAGGAATCGCAGATACGTTGTTTGAGATATTTTTTAAGAATCTTCAAGTCATAACTGCAGGAGACCCATGTCAGCAGAGTTTAACGAGCTGATAATATAATTAATAGAATCAGGCGTTACTTTGCGAAAGTCCATTATATTAAAGTTGGTAAACAAATTACTTCGCGTACATCCGCTTGATAAAATATAATTATGTGTCTTACCTAGTTTGAAGAGCACCTCCCGCCCTCCCTCAATTACGTGCACTATCACCGTCACCACTAATCCCAGCACCACTTCTCCCAACACCACTACACTAATAGTAATCTAGACTCTGCGGTGGCTACTTCAGCCTCCGCAGAGTCTAGATAACCTGAAGATGCCTCATGTAAAGGCGAAACACATGTCGTATTTTCGTCAGTGGTGTGTCTTTCCTAGTGTAGTGGTGTTTGGATTAGTGGTGCTGGGATTAGTGTTGACGGTGATATTGCACGCAATTGATGGGGGGGGGGGGGCGGGAGGTTTTCTTCAAACTAGGCAAGACACATCATTTATTTTATGGAGCGGATGTACGCGAAGTAATTTTTTACCAACTTGAATTTGTTGAATCCTACTTAAATTCAATATTAATTTCTGTTTTTGTTTAAATAAACAGTGATCAATTGTTATACTTTTTGGTTCTTAGTCCTAGTATAAGTTAGTTTATTATTATTTAAATAAAATAATTTTGGTTGAGTACATAGATTTAATGTTGTTGTGTATATAAATTTAGTTATAGCATCAGTTCACAGACATTAATATTGTATTCATTGAGTACTTAAGTAAACGTTATATTGTATACTTCTGTATTGTGTAAACGCTGTAATTAAGTACTTTTTATTAAGAAATTCATTACATAATATGAATAAGCATCGTAATAATCGGTGTGAGATATAATTCAAAAGTAATTTCGTCCAATATGTTCTTCGGTCATTGTTGTCATAGTCATTGTTGTTTTCTATATTGACAACTTTATTTTTCAGACAGTAACTATACAATGGTTCAATCACCATACAGCCTAGTATAATAAGATATATTTACGACTTAAATGTTTGATGTTTTAATATGTCAGTATTCGACTGCTTTAATCTTGTATTTCTCTTTTGTTATTTCTTTGTTTTTTTTTTCTGAAATAGTTTTCTCTTTTTGTTCAAATACATTTTATTAATTTTTAAATTTGAATGGAGGTTTAAATGTTCTGTAAACAGTTCACTAATGGGATGGTGTTGTTTGCATTGGATTGACAAATTTTACATAGTTTTTTTTATAAGGTTATTTTACTACATTATTGTCTTTTTTTAAATATTTTATATATAGATATTTTATTTGTATTTGTTTATAATTTTAGTAAATTTGCTTTTTTTATGTCTGATGTAGAATCTTTTTATTCTGCAGATGATTCGTTTCTTTCTTTTAATTCTTGTAATGATTATTTTAGTGACAGCGGGTCTAATCTACATGATCTACTGGAAGGGATATTTTCAACTTGTGATAATTATTTTAACATATGTCACATTAACGCTCAAAGCATCCCTTGCCACTACTCTGAACTCGAATTGTCTTTCTCTTCTAATTACGTTCATGCAATTCTAGTGTCGGAGACCTGGCCAAAGCCATCTTTGCATTCAGCCTTATATCCCTTGCCAGGTTATGTGCTTATAAGAAACGATTGCATTGATAAAGGAGGCGGTGGGGTGGCTATCTATTTGCGTGCTTCGTTTCCGCATAAAATAGTATTAGCCTCTCCATCTTGCTATTCAGGCTCAGCGGAGTATTTGTTTTTGGAGCTTGACGTCAAAGGTACAAGAATGCTTCTAGGAGTTGTGTATTGCCCGCCCTCCTCTGATTTTTTCGCCACTTTAGAAACGGCTCTTGATGACGTTTGTTCTGAGTACACACACTGTATAATCATGGGCGATTTTAATACCGATTTGTTGAGGATTTCTCTTCGTTCTCAAAAACTTCAATCAATCATGGAGTCAGTCAATCTTACCTTTCTCCCACTAGGGGCTACTCATCACAATGTCGATACCGATGACTCCTTAATTGATCTTATTCTTGCTGCTTCTCCTGAGTATGTTGTGTCACACGGACAGTTGCCTGCTTTGGGTTTTTCGCGTCAAGACCTTTTATACGCTTCTTATAAGCTCAAACCCCCAAAGCGCTCTTGTCCCTTACTGCCTGTACGAAATTTCTCTAAAATTAACTACGATAAGCTAATGAGTGACGCTCGAAATCTCAATTTAACTTGTTTGGTAGCAGAACCTACAATTGACGGTAAAGTCTCTTTTCTTAATGATAAAGTTCTCAGGTTGTTTGATGCTCATGCTCCTGTTCATAACGTCAGGTTGAAGCGTCCTCCCGCCCCTTGGATGACTGAGGGCGTAAGAATGGCAATGGTACGACGGAATCGAGCCTTTCTTAAATTCAAGAGGGAACGATCTGAAGAAAACTGGTCAATCTTTAAATCTGTCAGGAATAGGTGTAATCAGATGGTACGTGCTGCTAAACGCCGATATTTTCATAACTGTATAAATGATTCATCTCCTACCGAAGTGTGGAAATTCCTCAGAACTGTGGGTATTGGCAGGCCATTCATGCTGGACTGTGGTCCTTCACTATCTCTCGATGAGATTAATCAACATTTCGCTTCCTTCAAAGCAATGGATCCTTTAGTCCGAACTAACACTTTAAATGCTATTGCATCAATGCAATCTCCTCACATTCCAGCATTCATGTTCTCTCCTGTCGATCAGGATGAAATCAAGAAGTTTATTTTAGCAAACAAGTCTAAGGCTCTGGGCTGCGATGAAATAAGCAGACAAATGGTCGTCACTATCTTAGATCCTCTTCTCCCGGCAATAACTCACATTATAAATTTTTCCCTTGACTCGGGGCAATACCCTAGTCATTGGAAAAAGGTTTATGTTAAGCCCCCTCCTAAGATACCTGCTCCTATCCTTCCCAGCCATTTTCGTCCTATATCAATTCTGCCGTTCCTCTCTAAAGTTTTAGAAGCCTGTGTCCATAAGCAAATCACTACGTTCATCTTGAAACATAACCTACTGAGTCCATTTCAGTCCGGGTTTCGTTCAGGTCACAGCACTACCACTGCTTTAATAAAAATCACTGATGATATTAGAAAAGCTATGGACGAAAAAAAGATAGCAGTGCTAGTTCTAGTAGACTTTTCCAATGCTTTTAACGCAGTTGATCATGATATCCTTCTTTCCATCCTATCCCATCTTAATTTTAAGCCCACTGTCTTAGATTGGTTTGCATCATATCTTCGCGGGCGTCAGCAGTCAGTTCACGTAGGTCATATGACCTCAGCTTGGGCTGAAGTTGAATGTGGCGTACCGCAAGGCGGTATACTCTCTCCTATCATCTTCTCAGTTTTTATAAACTTGATCACTCATAATCTTGATTGCTCGTATCATCTGTACGCCGATGATCTGCAGCTATATGTGCATTGTGGCGTTGAAGAACTACATAATGGTATACACAAATTAAACCAGAATTTAAATACAATTAAAGATTGGTCCTCGCGCTACGGAGTCTGTGTGAATCCAGTAAAATGCCAAGCGATTTTAGTGGGAAGTAAAAAGCTGCTGGCCAGGGTTAATCAAGCAGACTTACCTCCTGTTTGTTATGATAATATCATTATTCCATTTAGTGAGTCTGTTAAAAACCTTGGCCTGTATATTGATAGCTCTCTGAACTGGAAAGTGCACGTTACCGATTTAAGTCGGAAAGTCATTGCCACCTTACGTTCCCTTTATCGTCTCAAATACTTCCTCCCTATTAAGTCTAAGCTCATGCTTGTCCAAACTCTTATTTTACCTATCTTTGATTATGCAGATGTGTGCTACCCAGACCTGTCCCAAGAACTTCTTAACAAACTGGAGCGCCTGCTTAACAACTGTATTAGATTTATTTTTGGTCTGCGTAAGTATGACCATATTTCTCATTATAGATCTCAGCTTAAGTGGCTTACCATAAAGCAAAGGCGCAACTCCAGAATATTACTTGTTCTTTTCTCAATTCTTAATGATCCGTATTCACCTTCTTACCTCAAAGAACGATTTCAATATCTTTCTTCTTGCCATGATAGGGTTCTTCGATCTTCCTCTAATAACAAGATTTATATTCCTACTCATCTCACCGGGTTCTATGGTAACTCCTTCACTGTACAGGCTGCACGTCTTTGGAATTCCTTGCCTGATGATATCAGAAAAGCACCTAACAAATACTCCTTTAAAAAGAAGGTACGCGAGCATTTACTGAATAATCATTAGAGTTACAAAATTGTTAATTAATCATTTTTATATGTATGTATTAACTTTGTATTTATGTATATTTATATCCATATATATGTATTTATGTATGTTTATATTTGTTTATTGGCATATAAATATATTTATATTATGAATATGTGTTAATATAATATGTAAATATGCAAATAGATTTACATATATATGCATTTACTTATAATACTAAATTATAATCTGTTATTACATATAATGTGTATTAATTTTAGTTTGACTTTTTTTTTCTTTTTATTGCTACGCCTACGACAAACTCTCACCACTCCATGGGTTGACTGGTAGAGAATACCTTGAGGCATTATGTCCGCCCTTTGTATCCTTTTTTTTCTTAAGGGACGCAATAAAGTTTTTAAATAAAAAAAAATTGTGCTGATAATAATTTAAACCAGGTGGTTTATAACACAAGATGATACAAAATATAATGGACCTAGACAACACTTTCCCTAAAAATAAATATGTTGTTTATAATAGACTATTATGTAATCACTTACCCATTCTTGTAGCACAATGACCCCAGGCCTACGACAGGAGAACTAGACTCCTACGCATTCGCCAGTTGTCATCAGCTTGAAGCATGAGAAAGTCAGATGCTATCCATATTCAATCTATAAGTTGACAGACAGACGGACAAAAATTCCATACACCAGTAATTTGGCTTTGATAGCATTCATTTAGTTTATTGGACTTGGTTTTTCCAGAAAATATTAGTACAGACACGACTTTCCTACAGATTTATTATTTATATGTATAGATTAAGAAATCAAAATTTTGAAATATTATTTTAGAGCATTTAGTAGAAGCAGCTTTATTGTTAAAAGGGAAAGTCTTTAAGACTAAGAAAAGCCGTCATTCATCTCTGTTAGGAAGGCTTACAATGTTTCATTAATTTCAAAGTCCTTTGTTTTTACAATGTTTCATAAAATATAATATAACTTTATAATGACATTTTTTAAATAATAGAAAGTGTTATCTTAGTTCCATTCACGAATTATGACATATTATGTACATACACCATATTACTATACGCTTTTACAGCAAATGCAGGCTTTATGTATCAAACATTATAAAATTTTGACCAAGCATAAAAATTGTTTATTAAGGGTTTTATCATATTATTCTACTAAAGAGTACATGATCGATGTTATGTTTAAATTCGAACAATGCAGGACCGTGTTCTGTTTTAATCTTTGAAGCCATGTTCAGCAGCTGTCTTGTGGTTATCATTATCATGTATATAGACGGAGCGTGGGGGCTCAGAGGGAAAGTATTCGCCATAATAATTTTAATTTTACAAATATTTTGGGAATTAATTTCTTTTAAAAACAATTTACTCGTCGCATTAGGTTTTGAATTACTTTTACGTTTAACTTTGTTTTGCGATATGATATAAATAACTCATCGATGGGTCGATGTCGTATTCTACACTACTATTATAAGGAGGAAAGATTTGTTTGTTTGTTTGTTTAAGTTGAACTGGCTCCAAAACTACTAGACCGATTTGAAAAATCTTTTCACCATTAGAATCCTACATTATCCCTGATAAACATAGGCTATATAATATTCTCAAAAAAGTTAGGGATCCGTATGAAAACTTCGTTAATGTTACCCAAGGTGTGAAAAAAATACCAAAAAGTATCCTTATACCGCGTACGCTGCGGAAACTATTGATAATAGAGCAAAGTAATGTACTTCAGTTTTATAGAAGATATCAATATCTACAAAAATTTCTGCGATATCACATGTTTAACTATTACAGTTATGTCACAATAACTACATTTTCATGTTAAAATGTGAAATAGTAACGCCGCTACAAACAAGGCCACATTATTCGTATCAGTACCTGTATCATGCATAACCACCAATTACGTTAACCATGTAAATTTAGTAACATATTTCACTTTTTAAATTTTTGTTAATTCAGCAACCATCCATCGTGATGTCTCTCTCGAAGTTCGCATGTCGCAAGGCGCAGACACGTGATATACGCGGGTGAAACCGCGGGGTATAGCTAGTTCATATTATATATATGACATTTAATCATAATAATTATGTCCTCCAGACCGAATTTCCGTCACGGCGGCTAGTTTCATCGGAGACTAACCATCTGCGCAATATAGGATTATCATGCTCGTGTATATCCACGAGCACAGATGCACACTCTATTCCTTCACTCTCATAGTTCGATGGGTCGTTAAAACCGTCACGACTGGAGAGAGATCAGGTACAGTACCAATGGCTTTACAATATTTCCGAGGCGCGGGGGTGGAACGCCGCACAATTTTCTAACTCCGTACTGCTGCTGAGGATTTCATGACAGAAAAACCCAATAACTGATTTTGGCTCGGCACGGGTTCAGAAGCCGAGACCTCACGATCAATAAACGCGTTTACCACATCTAGACCAATGAGGCAGTAATATAATCATAATGGAAGTACATTAAGCAGTTGCATAGTGGTACCCATCGGCAAACGATTCCCAACATTGTTACGTAATCCACTGCTGCCGAATTTGTTTTCAAATAAAAATTTCATTTTACGAATCTGTATTGCAAAAACTTTCTTTTATTTCTAGGGAAACACTAAATCTTCTTTTTAAAGTACTTCATGCATTTTTCTTTTCATACGCTTATAACAATGGTCTACCGGACTAGCGAAGGACTTGGCGATATTTTTGTCATAGCACAATACGCGATAAAATATTTGTGCATTATAACAGTGTTTCAAGAAAAGTGAGCGACACTATTCGTTGTTTAGGTAGACGACTTAAATGTAACAAGCATTGTATCTTAAAAAAAAGAAGATTATTTTTAGCAAATTCAAGACTTTGCCATCAATCTAGGAGTTGACTTGTACTGTGGAAACGTTTTACATATACTACAAACTTTCTTTTATAGAAGAAGAGTGAAGAACGATTATCTACACAGTCCATCTGGTGGTAAGTGGATACTGTGGCTCATATACATTTATATCTACCCTCGATTAAGAATCAAAATTCAGATGCGTTGTCACCTCTGAGGACTAAAATGGAATGCCTCGCTTCAAGTAAAAAGGGTCTCCGGTTCTCTACACCCTCCACACGAAACACAGTAGCGTTAAATTGCTTTTTTATGCTGGTATTCCGTGAGAGCGTGGTCCTTCCCCGGTTGAACCGACCCATTCGTGTTATAACTATACTTATTAATATAGCTGCAGCATTGCTCTACCACGTAAAAAAATGTGGTGTGTAGATTTATGCTTATAAAATTTATGTTTATAAGCTGCCTTCACTATACAGGAGAAACTCCTAGTGTCCACATCCTAACGTTTAAAAAAAAATAGAAAAGTTGTGGGTTAGTATGTGCCGTTCGTCTACTGACATGAACCACTTTATACATAGGAACTTTATGCTTACTGGGAGTAGTAAGCAGATGTAATTAGTTCCTAAAAAATAAGTTATATGTACTGAAATTTTGTAACACATTAATTGTTAAAAGTGATGCGCAGGGATGCATAGTTTTCTGAATTTTTAGTCGAATTAAAATAATTACTTACAAATAGAGATATATATTTATAATACATATATTTCCTTATTCGAATAAGGAGAAATTTCTCTATTCGACTGACTAACTGAGGATTTATGTAGATCTCTATGGGTCACAGTGACCTTATCATATTTCACATTCTGGTAAGAGCCCTGACTGGACACTCTTGTCTTAAAAAGCACATGTCCTTCCGCTGTCCGTTTTGCTCCCTAGAGGAAGAAACGCCTTTACACATCCTGACAAATTGCGGACCCTTAATACGCAAACGCAGCACTCATCTGGGAAACTATATACTTCGCCCAGAAGAAGTGAAATTACTAACAGCTAAGCAACTCCTTCTATTCATCGAGGACGTAGGTCTTAGCAGTGAACTGTAGACATAGCAGCGATTACAATAGATCTTTTAGGTCGCAGTGATACTATTCTCTCTAGACCTGCACAGCTGCTCGTACATAAAAAAAAAACCTTACCATCAGGTGGGCTGTGCGGATTTGTAACCCTTATCCTATAAAAAAGGCCTACTACTTGTTCTGTATGAGATTTGATTCCGTCCTCAGCACTGCAATTCATTGCAGTCCGCATTCTTAACCATGAAGTGATTGTCACTCTTATCATTATCATTACTCATAAAAATACTGCTGATCCCAGGCCTCCTGCCGCATCCAACTTATTAAGTACTATTATACTCTTGTCTTGTACTATTATGCGCTTGTCGGCACAAAAGCCACTAAAGAAAATTCAACTTATGTTTCAGTGTTAACAATACTTAAGAGTTAGCGAGATTCGAAACAAATATTCACCAGTCTCAACGCTTAGTTTAATTTATTACCCTAATTAGCATTTTCAATTATTTTTTATTAGCCTTCTCGTTAGTTTAGCATACAAAAGAAATCTGTGTGTAAAATATAATTTGAAAGCTTTCGCAGTTTGTTTTTTTTTTAAACAAAACAATTTTGATTGTTTAATTGCATACGAAATGGGAATATTTTAACATTTTTATGAATTTTGAATCAAAACTTATGTTTTACATTCGTTACAATATTGACTTCGTACATTTTTAATTATTGCATTCGATGATTATTGAAAAAATGGTTGCTTAAAACAAATTAAAATCAAATATCTAATTTTAATAATCAGGTATTGTATATTTAAGTAAACAGCAGTTTTTCTGTTTTGTTAAATAGTGTACTAGGGTATAATTATTTTAAAATTATTAAGTTTTGTTTCATTAAGGATGTGTTTCCGTGTGCTGTGCGAGTAAGAGAATCCATTCATTTCATCCCGTGGGTGTCTTAAGTAAATAAAAATCATCATAAAAAAGTATCTGTTACTGTCCATGGACACCTGCGCAAAAAAGGTTGCAGATGTATTGTCACTTCTGAGGGTTTAGGTAGAATACTTTACAGGTTGTAATTATATTTCTCTTTATAGTTAGTAAATCAAAACGCAGGAACTGCTATTTGGCGGCAGAAATATCTAAGATGGTGGTACCTTCCCAGACGAACTCCTGGGCGTAAAAGTAGTTCTACCTAATCTTTGAAGTAATGCATGTCACTTGGCACATTTGAAGAATGTAGATTTTTATAAAACTTAAGTCTAACGCACTAACAGTCCCCTTGGCTAAGTGACTTCTGCAGCCCATGTACAATTGCAACCATATCAACCAACTTCATTCAAAGAAGGCTACAAATTCGTTGTCAACTCACTTGATGAAAATGGAATACTTCACAGCCTGTAGTTATACTGGCCTCTATAGCTTTTAGACCGGAACACATCAGTGTACGCATTGCTGATTAGCTGCAGATACAAAATAAAAATTATCTGTTACTATCATTAGCTACGTGATTAATATAATCACATTGAATAATATTATAACGAAGTATTTCCGAAAAAAAATATAATCTAAGCTTATTATGGCTTATATAATATCACGAAAAATAATGAATTATTTCCGAAACAAAATATAATCTAAGCTTATTATGGCTTATATAATATCACGAAAAATAATGAATTATTTCCGAAACAAAATATAATCTAAGCTTATTATGGCTTATATAATATCACGAAAAATAATGAATTATTTCCGAAACAAAATATAATCTAAGCTTATTATGGCTTATATAATATCACGAAAATGATGCTCATTTACTATGAAATTTACACAGAAATAACCATTAGGTGAGAATATCCGATAATACTTTACCTTTTTGCGGTTATGCGGCTACATTTGCACGTGTGGTTTTGTAAAGTGGTATGCCTAGCGGTACTGTGAAATTCACTTATGTAACCAAGTGAAATTAAATTGGTTCTTTGTTGTGTAACATTTGATGTTCTTTAATTAAATAAATAGTTATGGTATGGTTGACATTAAAACTAATTTTTATAAGTAAAATAATAAGAATACTTCAGTGGCATCATAGGTTTCTGCCTGCTTGAGAGAAAAATGGTAGGGATTTTAGCAAATGTCGCAAATGAAGAAAAAATTAACAAGTGTTAAAATTAAAAATTTTGTACAACCTTCTTCAATATAGATAAAATGAGAACATCATCAATGTCGTCGAACTAAATTAAATACGCATTACTAAGGATAACTCAAACTTATTAATCAGATTTTGATAAAATTTATATGGGGCCACATGGTAAGCACCAGTTTTTAAATAAAAGAAGGACCTTCAAAATCGGTTTACCTTGAAAAAAAGTTCTGAGGTAATATTCATAAAAAATACAGTCGAATTGACAACCTCCTTTTTTTGAAGTCGGTTGAAATGTGTTCGAGCATGAGTGCGTGCGCCATTGCATGCGGGTATGCATGCGCACGTGCGTCATTACGAGCGTGTACTCGTATGCGTGCGTGCAAGCGTGTGTGCGTGTATGCATTAGTGCGTGCTTGGGTGCGTGCGAGCGTGTTTGCATGCGTGGATGATAAAATGGGATCTACATAGTTTTTAAACTACTTCAAAAAGGAGGAGGTTATCAATTTGGGTGTATGTTTTTTTATGTATGATACGCGATATCTTCGCAGATTTTGAACCAATATCGATTATTCTTTTTTTATTAAATATGTTATACTTTATTGGTGGTCTTATATAAATTTGGAGAAAAAGTTCCACCCCTAAGAGTAGCAAATAAATAAGTTCTTTTTTAGCAATTTTATGTCGTTATTTACCTTTTCTTAAAATTTGTAAATTTAATGTAACATTTTAGACGAAAATCTAGTTGCAGCTGTTAGTTCCTTTAGACAAAGTTTAGGTTTGTTACCTTAAGCTTATGATATCCTAATTGAAAGGGTCAAAAAATTTAAATTTTTATATAAAGTAAAAGCCTAACTGCAATTAAATAAAAATAATAAAATAACTTACACAAGTGCTTGTCAAGTCGGAGCTTTAATTCCTCTGCTTGTTTGTACCATGTCTTAAAATCGACTTCAGAAGATATTATTTGGAAATATTTTATTCTTTTTTATAGGATTTCTATTTTTCTTTAAAAGTTTAATTATAATTTATAGTATTATTTTGATAGCGTTACAAAACTTGCAAATAAAAAAAAATATTTACTCATTTCGCCATCCCAGAATAGCATCAGGTTTTAGGTGACTTAATTATTATATGTTAGATTGTTTTGGATTTAAACGAATCAGATTGGATAATAGACGACACCACCATATAACATTATCGATATGTCTCTTTGTTATCGATATATGTATTTAAGAGTGCCTACGATTTCTTCTGCCAACAACATCAACTTTTTTGTGACTAAATTATTATGTTAAACATTTTAAATAAAAAATGAATCTAATGCGAAACAATGATACTACAAGTTCTTTGAGAGATTTGTGAATTGAAAAAATTTGTGAATTGCACTCATGCATACACGCACATATGCATGCACACACGCATGTATTCACGTACATATGTACACACGTATCCACGCAAGCTTTTAAAACAGTCGAATCAGACAAATCGTAGGCTTATGTGCAAATCTGAGCTTTCGCGTATCGCATTAATTACAATGCCATCAAAAACATAACTTGTAAAAAAGCCAAGTCTCGCAACTCAGTTCTTCTACCGTAAAAAGTTGTGAGATCCATAATACCAAGTCGGTTAATTTGTTCAGTCCATAGATTGATACATAGATTGACTTGGCAATCGCATGAAAACACAATATATCTTACAAGTAATACATATTATATTAAATTAGATTGTTTAGTGCGATTGCCAAGTCAATCTATGTATCAATCTATGGACTGAACAAATTAACCGACTTGGTATTATGGATCTCACAACTTTTTACGGTAGAAGAACTGAGTTGCGAGACTTGGCTTTTTTACAAGTTATGTTTTTGATGGCATTTCATTTCTTTTTGTAGATAGTTATATCTAGGTAGCTATTTACACCTATTATTCCATTATACTTATATAGGTACACTGATTCATTCACTGCAAATGTAACTTTGTAATACTATATGTTTATATGCGATTACAAAGTTATTTATGCAGTTGGTGTATCTCGAAAACTAGACCGAAATTGTAAAATATTTTAATTTTTCCTTGACTAATATATTAAACAATAATTGTATTCCAAATTTGAAGTTTCTATGTCTGCTAGAAGTGCCTTAGAGTTTTGATGATCGAACAGTCAGTGAGTGACAAAATTTAAAAACTTTGACTAGTTATAATTATTAAACTACTGGCTCAAATTTAATGAAATTTAAAATATACTGAGGTTATACAATGCCTACTTGGTTAGTAAAAATTCAGGCTTCTAGTTTTATCCATAACGAAGTTATAGGGTTTCGGAAATAGCCTGAACTGCTTCGAGAAAAGGATGGTACGGCCGTGCCGCTTTTTCGCTCGACTTGGCGGGGGTACTGCCGTGCCCCCAGATACTTTCGAATGAGAAAGAAAAAATAGTAAAAGTATGTATTTTACATTGCTGCATTTTCTCAGTTTGTGACATTGTTTATAAAAAACTTTATGTTTTGTTTACTTCTTTTTCATCAAACTGTATATGTCATACATACACAGCAGGACATGAGCCTCTCCCATAGAAGGGGGGATATGTTCGCCACATTTGGCATGTGGATTGGTAATTGCAATACCAGAGGCTGCTTCCGTCGCTGGTCTGAGTATTTTACGTTTGGCATACACATGATATTTTTCTTATAAAAGAGGGGGCAGACGAACATGTGGCTCACTTGATAGTAAGTGTCGACCGCCGAACATACCCCTCTTATTAGGCATTCTATGGGGAAACCTATATTCAGCAGGGGTCTCTGATAACCTGCAATGAATGAATGACTATTATCATGATATTATTATTCTTACTTATTTCTGGCGAAACAATAGCTGCTTGCACTACTGAAGGGATAAAGAGCCAGTATAATAATAATTACAAACTGTGAGGTATTCCATCTAAGTTCTCAGAGGCAAAGCATTTGTAGCCTTAATCAAGCGGACGTAAAGTCGTTTGTTACAACACTATCATCATAAAAAAATATTTACAACGTTTCTGTTTTCCTTTATTCTGAAAGAAAACTGGCTGGCTATTATTTTATTCCCTGGCCGTTCGCTATACAAATAACACTTCTGTTTTCAGACCATTTGGCACATAAACTTCATAAGGAAATACAAAGGCAGGTTCCTTGGTCCATAAACGCAATTCACTCTCGTCTATAATCGAATCCAACATTCAAGTAATGATATTTTAACCCAGTAATTGATGGCAAGGGTAATACGAATTTCGAATTAAAGTCCGATTTATTTGAATTCCTTTCCCAAAGGATTTTTCCTATTTTGGCCCCGTCAGAGTCGCGAGTCCTCCGCGAATCTACCTCGGCTGAAGCGGTAGGGGCAGAGGACACCACTCTCGCCGCAGCCCACCAACACACATTCGAAGTTTGACTTCGGGCCGCTTTCTGACTTCGAGCTGCTACTGAAAATTGTTGACAAACAAATCCAAATTGATTTTGGCCCGACCCGGGAGTCCGACTCAAGACTTCATGATCAGCAACCATATACGATCACTAGGCCAACGTGACAGTGATAGACATACATATATACATATAATCACGCCTCGTTCCCGTAGGGGTAGGCAGAGACCACTTCTTTCCACTTGTTACGATCCTTACACACTTATTTCGCTTCGTCCACTTTCATTATTCCCTTCATACATGCTCTTCGGTTTAGGGTACTCTTGACCTGGCCTTTTTTCAAGACGTCCCTGATTTGATATAGAAACGTCCGCCTAGGTCTACCCCTTCCAACATTTTTATTAACACTCCCCTTATACACCTTTTTCGTCAAACGTTCTTCCTTTATTTTCTCGACATGGCCAAAGCACCTTAGCATACCTTTCACAATTTTTGTCACTACGTCTTCTTTCAGACCACAACGTTTCCTTATCTCACTATTTCTTATCCTGTCACTCAGTTTAACTCCTATCATACTTCTTAATGCTCTCATCTCAACTGCATTTATTCTGCTTTCATGTTTCTTCTGCCATACCCAACATTCACTTCCGTACATGAGTGTCGGAACCAACACCTCCTCATGCACAGCCAAACGAGCCTTGACACCTTCCGACTACTCATAGAGGAGTGCAAAGCTCTATTCACCATGTTTCCTGCATTCACTCTTCTTTCGATATCACTCTCACACTTTCCTCAGTGATAGATCAAGTCAGTGATAGACAGGGTGTTATTTAAGCAGGAATGAATGAATGTGTGCATATTTGATTATTTTCCTACTTTATTGCAATAATATAGTTTTTTCTTTTATTAATAAATTTTACATCATTTATTTTTTCTGTATTTAACATCCCGGTATTACGCTAAAAATATCTGCAGTATGAGTATTCTAGTCTTGAAACAGCTATTTTGCCTTTCAATTAATTAATTAGAGCCTCTCACAAATTGGATGAATTTGCGTTAGCATAGGAAATTACGTCTTATATTGATGAGACAAATTTTAGATATTCACGAAATCGTTTAAGTGTTTAAATATATTTTATATAGAATAAGGGTGACAAACCAACACACAGTCTGCCTGATGGTAAGTCGATTGCTGTCACCCTAAATAGCTACATACATCCTCATTAAATCACAAAAGCTAATCTGCTTTGTTACATTTATCCTGTAAAAAAATCTGCGTTGTCAACCCTGAGGACTAAGATCTGTTACAACAGATTAAACTGCTGTTTTACGCTTGAATTCAGTGAGAGCGTGATCCTTTCTTCAGCGGGAGGGCGATCGTCTGTCCCAAGGAGTTGTCGGATTTATCGTCCACAAGTCTCTCGTTAACAACGTCGTAAAGATTGGGAGTGTATTGAAGAGGGTTTCGTACCTTATACTCAGAATCACCAAACGGTATTCGTTTGGTGATTCTGAGTATAGGTCGTACAGGTTTACGCAACAACCTCAGCACATCCGGATAACGAGGTAGAAGAAATGTATGAGGATATGTCTAGAGCCATGCACTCCTTTAAACCCATTATACGGTATTAATGGGAGACTTTAAGGAAAAACTAGACACAACAGAGAACGCTGAGTTGAAAATAGGGAAATTTGGATTAGGGCAACGAACCAAAAGGCCAGCAGCTGGCCGACTTCATGAAAAAAGAGGGACTCTTTATGATGATGAACTCTTTCTTCCAGAAGCGGTTCCACAGGAAGTGGACCTGGTCGAGCCCCGATTGTTAGACAAAAAATGAGATTGACTCCACTATGACGACCAATAGACAACTTTTTAGTGATATCTCAGTGATCACGAGAGTGAAAACTGATAGCGATCACGGAATGGTTAGTGGCACACTGAACCTAAACGTTAAGTCGGGGAGGTGTGGTCTAATGAAGTCAACGCTCCTTACTCCTCTTGCTCTAATATAAAGTCCTAAACCTTTCAGCTCGAGTTACAAAATCGTCTAGAAAACTGCAATGTAATGGATGATATGAATGATAATCTCGTGGAAACTGTTCATGTGGTCCGAGCTAAGTTTTGCAAAACCCGCCACAGAATAACACAAAAACTCTTCGATCACAGTCTTAATCCATGGCTGTTAGACGGGAAATGAAGCTGCAGTCTTCAGTCTTCAGTAGATTTGAGAGCGTACAAGCAACAGCTGTCTGTTGGGGGGAGGGGCAAGGGCAGATCCAGTGGGGAGGCACAGGGGCACGTGGTTCCCCTCCCCAGCCAACGATTTTAATAAAAAAAGAACTAAGAGATTATTACGATAGCGCTTTGATAACATTTGAGCAACATAGAAGAGCTTATATTAGTAGAAAAATAAAAGTGTACAGACGCACATAACCAACACTAAGTCTTTAGCTATTTTCACCCATTGTACACAGCCACTGACTCAACTTAGCTATCAGCACAGCATGCACCGTAGCCAGCATAAGAAATGCTGTGGGGTTATCTTAAATATAAATTATTTCGTGAGTCAGCTGAACAAATTCATCTTCTCAGAGAAGAAATGCAAGCTCAAGTGCCAAAGGAAAAACAAATATTAAGTTTTTACCTACGAAATTTACGTTTATTATGAAATATTTTAATCAAGGTAATCACCTATGCAATCAACGCATCTTTGCCAACGCAGTAGCAGTTCGTTGATGCCCTTCTTGAAAAAATCAGCTAGACGGGAGGCAACAAATTCTTCAAAGGCGTTTTATACTGCCTTTGGCTATTGAATTTTTTTCCCGCCAAAAAGTTATTCAAATTCTGGAAAAAGTATAAGTCATAAAAAATAGGCATAAGGTCTGTTAAGTACGGGAATGATCGTTTGTTTGTACACTTTAAGGTACTATCACACGTTGTCGTGCAGGAGCAGCGGCAATGAGCGATTGACCAGTTGAAGACGTGCGAGCTTGATAACCATTGTTTTTAGTTCTTCACAGTAAACATCTGCTGCAATGCTAATCCCGCTTGGTAAGAAGCTGTGGTGAGTCATACCGGTGGCAGCGCTAAACAACCAAATAGTGACTATGACTTTTCTAATGGTAATTTTTCGTTAAGGGCATTGTTAGGTGCTGATCCAAGATTCAGCCAACTTGTTGAGCGCTTGCGATTGTCAAACAAAGTCCATTTTTCGTCGCAGGTAACAATCCGATTCAAAATTCCTTCGTTTCTGTGCCTGTTGAGTAGTGAAAGGCACGTTTTTATGCGTTCTTCGTGCTGGAGACCATTGAGTTCGTGGTACACCCATTTTTTTTATAGGATAAGGGTGACAAACGAGCACACAGTCCACTTGATGGTAATTGGTTGCTTGCGGCCCATAGACACCTGCATCTATCCTCGATTACGAATTAAAATGTAGATGCGTTATCACTCGCGAGGGCTAAAATGGAATGCCTCGTTTCCAATAACAAGGTTCTCTAGTTCTCTACAATCACCATACAAAACACAGCAGCGTTAAGCTGCTATTTTACGTTGTTATTATGTGAGACCCATTTGTCAAGCTTTTTTACCTTGCCATTTTGAAGTAAATGGACCAAATTTGTTTTGATACTAACGTCGAAATCTGCTGCTGATTCAGCCGTAGATTGAGTATCATCAGCTACCACATTTTCTTATAGGATAGGGTGACAAACGAGCACACAGTCTACCTGATGGTAAGTGTTTGCTGTGGCTCATAGACATCTATATCTATACTTGTTTGCGAATCAAAATGCAGATGCGTTGTCACCCGTTAGGACTAAGATGGAATGCCTCATTTCCAGTAAAAAGGGCCTCCGGCTACCTGCACTCAACAAGCGAAACGCAGAGATAAACCTCTACTTCACGCTGGTATTCTGTGAGGTTGTGGTACCACCCCGGTTCGAGCCGGCCCATCCGTGCGACATCAAAAGCTGCCGCGTGGCTCTTCTACTGTTACAACCCTAAATATAACGCCTATCTATAAACAATTTGAAAGATAAATTTTATGGTTTTAAAATTAAATTAATTTGAAATTAGAATTCTTAGCCAAACAAAAATAATTTTGATTTGAAATGGCCAGTAATGCAGAGCGGAAATTTCATAAGTAAATTACCTATTACGTTAAAAAAATTGTGTAAATCTAGATGGATCTTTCCATGTCTTTTTTGTATAGGATGGGGTGACAAAAGAACACACAGTCCCACCTGATGGTAAGTGATTGCTGTGGCCCATAGACATCTATGTCTATCCTTGTTTGCAAATCAAAATACAGATGCGTAGTCACCCGTGAGGACTAAGATGGAATGACTTTTTTCCAGTAAATAGGGTCTCCGGTTCTCTACACTCACTATACGAAACATAGCAGTGTTAAGCAGCTATTTTAAGCATGTATTCTGTGAGAGTGTGATCTTTCCCCGATCGAGCAAACACATTCGTGCTACAACCATACTACTAATATAGCTGCAGCATGGCTCTACCACGTGTAAATAATGGCTGATAAAGAAGACAGGCAGACATCTGTGGCTTTCCTGCTTTAAGCTATAATGTCGTCGGAAATTCTTGTGAGTTTCGTAATCCTCGCTGATATATTTGGAATTGTGGCGGCGCTGTCGTCGCGCCACATGCCAAACACATTGAAGCCTAAATCGCGCTTATAAAGTTCCAAAGTTAAAGTAGCATATATAGAATAGCTCCGAACTACCACTTGGAGCGTTGGCCGCTTCCCGGGCAGAACACCTTGCCCGGCGGGAGATCTCCCCTTTTCCTTCCACCCGCCACAGTGGTGACCAACCGACGTGATCTGAACACGCAACCAATACCTTTTGGAATCTAAAACTTCAAACCTTCGTCATCATACTCAAGTACCCCATTCATTCGCTCCCGAACAGATATTGTCTGCAGTCTTCACATTCTGCAAGCCATCTAGCTTTACAAAGGTTCATCGCAGCACTGGAATAATAATGCTTCCTGTTCCTTCAAGCTACTCTCTGCGCTACAGTGTTCGGCATGGCTCTGAGCCTTACTGCTCGCCTCTGCTTTACAGCACTCTCGCAGATTATTTGCATACTTCTCGACTCACCGCAGACTTACAAGGCAATTCCCTGGCATTTGCAAATTCGTCGACATCTAGACTGCACTATCGACCTCCGGTCTGAGCAGGGGGGTGATGTGGCGGCGCTGTCGTCGCGCCACATGCGAAACACATCGAAGCCTAAATCGCGCTTATAAAGTTCCTATGTTAAAGTAGCATATATAGAATAGCTCCGAACTACCACTTGGAGCGTTGGCCGCTCCCCGGGCAGAACACCTTGCCCGGCGGGGTGATGTTGCGGCGCTGTCCTCGCGCCACATGCGATACACATCGAAGCCTAAATCGCGCTTATAAAGTTCCTAAGTTAAAGTAGCATATATAGAATAGCTCCGAACTACCACTTGGAGCGTTGGCCGCTCCCCGGGCAGAATACCTTGCCCGGCGGGGGATATCCCCTTTTCCTTCCACCCGCCACAGAATCATACTCCCTTTATCTCGATCCTTAAATTCCATTTAATATTTATATACTTTCGGCAACTCAGCTTGTCATTATGACCTAAACCAGCTTGCAGAGCCAGCAACGTGATACTGGCACGCACACATTTAATTTTTTTTAATAAAGCTGAGGTCTTCGATAACGAAATTGGATCTGAAATCACGGTACGTATAATAACCGGCCGTTAAACAAATAGATCGAACATTCAGACTCACTTTGTTGAAGAATATTCCCGACTTTCAGTATATATTCTTTTTCTTGATTACTTATTAAGTAAAATGTTCTTTAGGTTTCCCAAAGCTCAATCGTAAACAATAGGAAAGCTGCACAAGTTGCTGTTCCATAACTTTATTGATGCAGGTATAGGGGATGTTTTGAAGCGTGCTAAATTATATAAAGAGAATTTACTTTGTTTTTTATCTTTGAAGGTCGTGTTACAAATTTGCCAACAGATGATCAGATGAATTTGCCTTGCTGATCGGAGCATCAAGGTCGTAGTAGACGGTGAATGCTCTGATTTCAAGCCTATCAACGCTGGTGTTCCACAAGGCTGCGTGCTATCACCAACGCTGTTTCTCCTGCATATCAATGATATGTTGCTAACTGGCAGCATTCATTGCTATGCGGACGACAGCACTGGTGATGCCTTATATACCGGCCGTGCCAATATTTCTCGGGAAAACGTCGCCGAGTACCGGGACAAACTTGTGTCTGAAGTCGAGTCTTTGCTTAACAAAGTCTCGGATTGGGGGCGACTAAATCTAGTCCAGTTCAATCCCCAGAAGACACAAGTTTGCGCGTTTACCGCTAAAAAGAACCCCTTTGTCGTATCTCCTCAGTTTCAAGGCACTCCCCTTACTGCCTCAGCCAGTATCGGAATCCTTGGCGTCGACATATCGAATAGTGTGCAGTTTCGTGGTCACTTGGAAGGGAAGGCCAAATTGGCCTCTAAAAAGCTTGGCGTGCTCAGCAGAGCGAGACAGTATTTCATGCCGGCACATCGCTTGCAACTTTACAAAGCGCAAGTTCGGCCCCACATGGAATACTGTTCTCATCTCTGGGCCGGGGCACCCCAGTGCCAGCTCCTTCCACTTGACCGCATCCAGCGCAGAGCGGTTCGAATCGTCGACGACCGAGTTATTTCTGATCGGCTCGATACACTGGCACTGCGTAGAGATGTTGCATCTCTTTGCGTATTTTATCGCATTTATCACGGGGAGTGCTCTGAGGAATTGTTCGGACTAATTCCAGCCGCTCAATTTCACCATCGCACATCGCGACAAAACTCGCGTTACCATCCATACCATCTGGATGATTGGCGGTCCACGACTGTGCGATTTAGAAGAAGTTTTCTCCCTCGCACGACTTCCTTGTGGAATCAATTACCACCAGCGAATTTTCCGGACCGATACGACTTAGGAACCTTCAAGAAAAGAGCTTACACCTTTCTAAAAGGTCGGCAACGCATCTGCAATTCCCCTGGTGTTGCGGTTGTTCATGGGCGGCGGTAGTCACTTACCATCAGGTGAGCCGCATGCTCGTTTGCCCCCTATTCTATAAAAAAAAAAAAAAAAAAAAAAAAAGATGAGAGAAAATATCTTTAAAACACCAACAGATGCCAAAAATTGAAACAGCTCTGTTAAATAGAAGATCTTTATTTGTGCCAATTATTGTGCATGTTTCATGTGACAATCAGCACTACCGAACAATTTTTACCACCTTACACCTGTTGAAAATATATTTCAGCTTTGGACTTAAGAGATATTCATAAAGAAAGAAAAGAAAAAGATTGCTGCAAAGATGAACGCTGAAGAAGTACTTGATAACTTCAATAGAAAATACAAAAGAATGATATCTCTAATAAACATGAAATGTCTCATCATTTAGTCTTTACTACAAGTACTTTTAATAATTATCCTTGTTTTTCATTGAAAAAGAATTGATCCCAAAAACAGCATAGTACAACACTATTAGGGACACTGGACCCTTGCAACATGTGCCCCTCCCAAAAATAAATTCTAGATCCGCCCTTGCAAACAAATCTCCAAATGCATGCGGTGGGACTTACGCAACTTCAATACACCATACATCATCGTCATCATCATTACAGCCCTTCAAAAATTCACTGCTGGCCGTAGGCCTGCCTGCCCCAAGGAATGCTACAAAGCACGGTCCAGAGTCATCTGCATCCATCGGCTCCCTGCATGTCTTATAAGGTTGTTGCTCCATCTGGGGGGGGGGGGGGAGGGCTCTAAACCCCCATAAATATTTGTAAGTCTATAAATATCAAGTAGACATAAAATCGTGGCAACGATAGACACGTCATCCACGTTTAAAAGATCTACATTAAATGAGTACATACGAATATGTAAACATGTCGTACTCGTCCAGAATAACTCGGCATGTTACTCGTGCCAATAATCCAAACGCGCCATTAGATATTAGTTTACAATATAATATTTTTTACAATTAATAGTTCGCCTAGATTCGTAAACTTTATTATTTTCCTATATAATATGTACACTGCATCGTGTTATAATAATTAACTATTCGTCTAGCATCAGTTTAAGATACGATTGCCTGTATGCACTTATATAAATATTTTATATTCCTTATCCTATCGTACTGTTGGTTTCATATTGATTTTGTTCTGTATCAAAATCTTAGAATTAAAATATCAAAGCAACTCTGGACGCTGGCAATACTTGTCCCTGTGTACAATGAATCTTCCCTAATAATTTCTTAAAATATGTTTTTTTAGAAAACTGTATAAATACATAATATTCTAAATTATTCAAACTAAGAACTAAGAACAACTTTTTAATTTTTTATTAATGGTGTAGTAAGGCTTTTATTTTAAAATAAACAGTTTCAGTGTATCGCATTAAACTCTACTAAGGACCTCAAACCAATAAAGAAAGAAAAACGAAACGCTGCGTACATTTCAAGTTACTCAAAAAACCAGCCAAAACCATGCTCAACTTATTGTAAGAATTTGCACTCGCATACACATAATATGCATCTGAAATTATTTGGTTTAGGTCAGGGGTTTTCAAAGTGGGGGGAGTGCCACCCAGGGGGGCGCAGAGACCTGCAAAGGGGGGCATGAGCTAGCTGCGTACTTAGGGACCATACGATCAAGAAACGTCCGTAGGAAGGTGCAGTGTATGTACATCGAAAAAATTGGTGAAACAATGGTTTTGAACAAATATTTCACAATTTATTCCATAATAACTTACTCGTAACATCGATAGTGATTTGCGTTATGTGGTTAAGCCGTGAATGTAAACCTCGTTAAAACCATTCAAGCTTATTCATCTACATTCGATTAAATAAGAACTAATATTATATAATTAAGTAGTTTTTGTAAGATATTATGTAACTTTTAAGCATTAAACATTTGATGTTATTGAACAAAACTACTTTTTTCTAACCTGACAGTAATCTTAAATAATCTAAACAAGGGGGCGCGGATATATTTTTTGGTAGAAAGGGGGCGCGTCAGAAGTAAGTTAGGGAACCACTGGTTTATAATGAAATGAAAGAAATGAAAATGAAAAAAAAAATGAAATGCCTGATAATAAAAGAAAGAAGAAAGATATGTCCGTGAATGCGTGTTATGAAATTGATCGTGGTTTTAGAATCACGTGAAATGTACGCAGTGCTCCGTCTATCTTTATTAATCGGTCTGAGACTAAAAAGACTGGTTGAAGTACAATATCATATATTGTACTTTAATTTCGATCTGGAATATGAATGGAAGTGGCTCAGGATCGTGATTTTTGGTAATCTATGTTCAGCAAGAACTTTTGATAGACTCGACTGATGATGATAATGATTTAAATAGAACCATAAATAAATCTAAATGAACCGTAAATTAGTAATAATTAGTAATTTAACTACTAATGTAACTGCTGTCATCGCAAGAAATGACAAAAAATATAGCATGATGTTCTGATTTCTTGTTTAGCTGGTTTATGATTCCTTAAGGTGATTTGTCGCTAGACGTACGAACATTGCAAAATAAATAAGAGCAAAGTCACTTTGAACAAAACGGATAGACTTTTCCTTGCCAACATTACTTATTTATAAAATAAGTATTTATTTCAAAAAAAATTAGGTTATATCATCACATATTTTTTTTTTTTTTTTATAGGATAAGGGTGACAAACGAGCACACAGTCCACCTGATGGTAAGTGGTTGCTGCGGCCCATAGACATCTACATCTATCCTCTATTACAAATCAAAATGTAGATGCGTTGTCACCCATGAGGACTAAGATGGAATGCCTCATTTCCAGTAAAAAGGGCCTCCGGCCACCTGCACTCACCAAGCGAAACGCAGAGGTAAACCTCTACTTCACGCTGGTATTCTGTGAGGTCGTGGTACCACCCCGGTTCGAGCCGGCCCATCCGTGCGACAGCAAAAGTTGCCGCGTGGCTCTACCACTGTGATAAAAAAATATATATCAAATAAAAGTAAAAAGAAAAAGTGACAAAGCATATTTATGCTGCGGTAATGAGCGGCAGATTCAGCAAAAGACGCCTCATACTGGATCTTATCGAAAATGTTGGCGACAGGTTAAAAAATTAAGAGTGCTTTTAACCGAAGAGCATGCATGCATAGGATATGAAAGAGAAACGAGTAGGTGTGTCAAGGTCGTGTTAAATGGAAGTCTGTATATTTTAGTAGTAGCTGTGGCCTGCGATTTCACCAGCGTAACACGTCTCTGAACCGTGCAACATGACATGACACCTGGTTCACTGGTCACACTTGGAGCAATGTATAAAAAAAATTGGTAAAATTAATAAATACTTTAATCAATCAGCATATGTACATTAAAGAGAGAAGTTTTATATTATCCACTCTCCCGCCCCCTCTCGGGTGAGCGTTAAGTCTTTTAAAAGAGGTATAGTTCATTTCTACACACTTTCATTTCACGCTGCTAAGATATTTTTAAAATTAAATTGATTAATATGTATAAGAACTTGGTAACAATTTTATAATAATTTCGTACCTACACACTTTTTATGCTTCGTATACTGTTTTCGTCAAAAATTGAAAAAATCGCGATTCGTGACAGTTTCGGGGTGCAGTGGTGTGACGCTCACCCGGGAGGGGGGAGGGTCCACGCACCTCGATACATAAAATGTATGTTTGCTCTATAACGTACATATGTATAAAATGCCGTGTAGTGGCGGTCAAGAATATCCACTACCCCATATCCTTCCGTGGGTGTCGTAAAAGGCGACAAAGGGAAACAGACGGGAGATGGGCAGCAGCATCTTCCTGATAATAGCCAAAATTACAATAAAAAAACTGCGGTTGCCAACCGACTCGCCAAGCGTGGCAACTATAGCAAATACCCCCCAATGATCAAAACAACACACAGACGGCCCCCAGTCCCCGGCGGCCCCGCTATTCCTGGCTACGGTGGCGACCATGGTAACGGCGGGGCAGGGGGCGTTAAGAATATCCGGTGGAGGTTCGGTTGCCACCTACGACGACTCGACCTGGCAACGTACAACGCACGCACCCTGAGGACTGACGAGAAGATCGTGGAGCTGGAAGAAGAGATAGACAAGTTGCGCTGGCATATTATAGGATTATCCGAAGTCCGAAGAGAGGGGGAGGACACGGTAATCCTCGAATCCGGCAACTTGCTCTATCACCGGGAGGGCGACCATCTGTCCCAAGTAGGTGTCGGATTTATCGTCCACAAGTCTCTCGTTAACAACGTTGTAAAGATCGGGAGTGTGTCGACGAGGGTTGCGTACCTTATACTCAGAATCACCAAACGGTATTCGCTGAAGGTCATACAGGTTTACGCACCAACCTCGGCACACCCCGATGAGGAGGTGGAGGAAATGTATGAGGATATCTCTAGAGCAATGCATTCCGCCAAAACCCAATATACGGTGTTAATGGGAGACTTCAATGCAAAACTAGGCACAAGAGAGAACGGTGAGCTGAAAGTAGGGAAATTTGGAATAGGGCAACGGAACCCAAGGGGCCAGCAGCTGGCCGACTTCATGGAGAAAGAGGGACTCTTTATGATGAACTCTTTCTTTAAGAAGCGGCCCCACAGGAAGTGGACCTGGTCGAGCCCCGACGGTTCGACAAAAAATTAGATTGACTTCATTATGACGACCAGACGACAACTGTTCAGTGATGTCTCAGTGATCGCGAGGATGAAAACCAGCAGCGATCACCGAATGGTTAGAGGCACACTGAACCTAAATGTTAAGTTGGAGAGGTCTCGTCTGATGAAGTCAACGCTCCGTCCCCCTCATGCTCTAATCTAAAGTCCCGAAACCTTTCAGCTCGAGTTACAAAACCGTTTTCTGTGCCTAGAAGACAGCAATGAAGTGGACGATATGAATGACAAGCTCGGGGAAACTGTCCATGCGGTCGGAGCTAAGTTCTGTAAGACCCGCCGCAGAAGAACACAAAAACTCTCCGATCACACTCTTAATCTCATGGCTGTTAGAGGGGAGATGAAGCTACATTCTTCAACAGATTTGACAGCATACAGGCAACTGAACAGACAGATCTCCAAATGCATGCGGCGAGACTTACGCAACTTCAATACAGCTCGTATTGAAGAAGCAATCGAGCGGAACCAAGGCTCCAAAGTTTTTGCCAGAGATCTGTCTGCCAGAAAGAGCCAACTGTCAAAGCTGAAGACCGAATGTGGCAGCATCGTTTCCGGGGCACCTGAGATTTTGAGTGAGATAGAGAGGTTCTATGGGCAGCTGTACACGTCATCGTTGGAGCCACACGCAAGTGTGAGTAACAATCCAAGAGCGAGTCTTATTCGACACTATTCCGAAGATATCCCGGACGTCAGTCTGAGCGAGATTAGTATGGCTCTCCAGCACCTTAAAAACGGCAAGGCCCCAGGCGAGGATGGAATTACAGCGGAGCTTCTGAAAGCGGGTGGAAGACCGGTACTTGAAGTCCTTCAGAAGGTCTTTAATTCCGTCCTCCATAGTGGCATTACACCAGAGGCGTGGAGCAGAAGTGCGGTGGTCTTGTTCTTCAAGAAAGGTGACAACGCTCTCTTGAAAAACTACAGACCGATTTTCCTTCTGAGCCGTGTCTACGTGCTGTTTTCGAGAGTCATTACAAATCGTCTCGCGCGCAGACTTGACGACTTCCAGCCTCCCAAACAAGCCGGTTTCCGAAAGGGCTTTAGCACTATAGACCACATACATACCCTACGGCAAATTGTACAGAAATCAAAAGAGCACAATTTGCCACTATGTCTGGCGTATGTGGACTATGAGAAAGCCTTTGATTCCGTCGAAATTTGGGTGGTGCTGCAGTCCCTTCAGCGGTGCCAAGTTGACTGTCGGTATATCGAAGTGCTGAAGTGTTTGTACAGTAGAGCTACGATGGCTATCCGAGTACAGAACCAGAGTACGAAACCTATCCAATTGCAGAGAGGTGTAAGACAGGGTGACGTTATATCCCCGAAACTCTTCACCGCTGAATTGGAAGAAGTTTTCAAGCTTCTGGACTGGAAAGGATACGGAATTAACATCAATGGCAAGTACATCACTCACCTTCGATTTGCCGACGATATAGTCCTCATGGCAGAATCGCTGGAGGAACTAAGCACTATGCTCAATGACCTCAATAGTGTCTCCCAACGGATAGGTCTTAAGATGAACATGGACAAAACAAAGATTATGTTTAATGTCCATGTCACACCTATGCCGGTAGTTGTTGGGAGCACTAAGCTCGAAGTTGTTGACGAGTATGTTTACCTGGGACAAATAGTCCGACTAGGTAAGTCCAACTTCGACCGAGAGGTCAATCGACGGATTCAACTCGGGCTGGGCAGCGTTCGGGAAGCTACGACACATCTTTTCGTCAGAAATACCTCAAAACCTTAAACAAAAATTGTACAACCAGTGCGTGTTTCCAGTGATGACTTACGGAACTGAGACGTGGTCCTTCACTGCTGGCCGTATGAGGAAGCTCAAGGTCGCCTCAGCGAGCTATGGAGAGGCTATGCTCGGAGTTTCTATAGCGTGATAAACTTAGGAATGAGGATATCCGCAGTAGAACCAGAGTAACCGACATAGCCCAACGATTAGTAAGCTGAAGTGGCAGTGGGCCGGCTATATAGCTCGAAGAACCGACAACCGATGGGGAAAGAAAGGTTCTCGAGTGGCAGCCTCGTACCGGTAGGGCGAAGTGTAGGGCGTCCCCCCACAATATGGAGTGACGACCTGGTAAGACATGCAGGAAGTCGATGGATGCAGGTGGCTCGGGACCCGTGCTTTGTGGCATTCCTTGGGGGAGGCCTATGTCAGTCAGTGGACTTGTGAAGGGCTGTAATGATGAATGAGGATGATGTACATATTATGTCGATAGATAAAATAGTACTCCATTTAATTTTGATATTTTTTAGCTTATATTTCGCTTGTTTTGTTTACATATATTTCGCTATGATGGCTAGTGTGAAAATTAGTTTTCTTAAATCCTTTACCCGAAAATATAATGTTTGATAAACATTTCTTAGTGTAGAGGATACAGCGGTGTTGGGATATAGTGATGATTAGTTTTGTGTAGTGTTGTCTTTTGACAAGTGGTAAGATTAAAAAATTGACCCTCACTTCAATACAAATCAAATGAAGAACATCATCAATGTAGTCGAAGTCAATTAAATACGCATTATTAAGGATTACTCTTTAAACTTCTGGTTATAATTTGATCAAATTTATATGTGACCACATGAGAAGCACCACCTTTTCAAATAAAAATAGAAAAAGTTCTGATGTAACACATAAAACAAAACAGTCGCATTGAGTACCTCCTCATTTTTGAAGTCGGGTTAAAAAATCGCGAGGCACATGCCGTTGATTATTAAAGGATTCCACAATTCAACTCTGTATACAAAGGACGCAGCGAACACAGTCTAACGCGGTGCAAAGGTTGTGCTAAAGTGTGTGTTTGGTTGTATTGTGTACATTAAAAAAATGATTTTCTCGTCTCGTAATTGGGATAAAAAGCTTTCTTTAATAAAAAAATTCCCAAGTTAATATACCAAACAAAAAAGATTAAATTACAACAATAAATTCGTACAACATGTAGGAATTTATTTTAATAATTAAATGTGTGGCGGTACACAATATTATACGATATTTTCATTTTTGCAAGCGAATATAGTAAATTAATTTTCCCATCTATTAGCATTGCAAATTTCTGCTAGGTAACTCCTAACAAGTCTACATATTTATTAGAAATACAATTTTTGAAATCTTTGTTATATATAATACCTATCAGCATGTTAAAATTGTGTTCTTTTTTGTAGACCAAATCAAGAGAGAAAAAAAAAAACAAGTAGAATATTATCACAATAAATGTCATAAATATGGTATCTTTTACAGCCTATTAAAGTCCACTGCATATAAGCCATAGATTGCCCCATTGTGGGATATTTGCCACGCTTGGCAAGCGGTGTTGGCAACAGCAGTTTTTTATTTTTAGTCGTTATTAGGAAGACGCTGTTGCCCATCTCCTGAAATTGTTTCCCTCTGTCGCCTCTTATGACACCCACAGGATGAAATGCAGTAGTGGATATTCTCACCTTGCCACTACATGGTAATAGATTATCTGATTGTATTTTAATTTGTATTCTCTGGCTATGAACTTCGAGTAAATTTTACAAAACAGTAGTACTCTTTTTACATAAGCAAGGATGAAACGAGCGCATAGTTCACCTAATCGAAAGTATATTATATAGCTCTACATATAATGCCCTCGATTAAGAATAAAAACAGCAGATAAGATGTCTACCTCTGAGGGCAAGGTAAAACGTCATGTTGCCATTGAAAATGATCTCCATTTTTCATCATCAGAAACAGCATTATACTGTTTTAACATGATTTTTGTTATAAATTATACAATACAAAATGTTACATATTTTTTTAGATTTAGAATTTTATCGGTAAATTATGTTATTCGAACAGATGTCTGACACTGTATGTGTGTTTAATCAATGGAAACGTTTGAACATTACTTTGTGCACGTGATATATAGATAAAGTTTATTTGGATTTATGTGGCGGAGTTTCTAAGCTAAACGTGTTACAGTTTCGTCTATTATGAAACGAATAATGGAAGCAGTAGGCATACAAAATAATATTATAGTAAATACACTACAGCATATGCACTACATATCTGTATTTTAATATTTAACTTTCGAATTATTCAAGTGCTATCATGATTATCATTACAGACCTTCACAAGACCAATGCTGAAAGCAGGCTACCCTAAAGTATGCCATAAAGCTGAGCCACCACTTGGTATTGACTTTCTGCATGTCTTACCAGGTTTTTAATGCATCTAATATGGGGCCAACCCCTTTTTTTCCGTGTGGAAATCCTTATTGATAACAGGCTGCCCATGTGGAACGCAGGCAGGTTATGTCCGAACTCTCATCGACTAGAACCACACGGTCTAGACTAGAACCTCCCTCATCGTCGAAGAAGGGTCATCTTTTTGCGGTTTTTTATATAGGATAGAGTGACAAACGAGCACACAGTCCACCTGATGGTAAAGTGGTTTGCTGTGACCCATAGATATCGAAATCTATCCTCCATTACAAATCAAAATGTAGATGCGTTGTCACCCGTGAGGACTAAGATGGAGTGCCTCATTTCCAGTAAAAACGGCCTCCGGCCACCTGCACTCACCAAGCGAAATGCAGAGGTAAACCTCTACTTCACGATGGTTTTTCTGTTGAGGTCGTGGTACCACCCCGGTTTGAGCCGGCCCATCCGTGCGACAGCAAAAGCTGCCGCGTGGATCTACCCCTGTTGTTCTTTTTATCGTTCCACACACTTCTTCCTAGAATAGGATTGGTAAGATAGAATATCATTAGATTTAATCTTACTTTTCTTTTTTTACCTTAAATTTACCATTAAAATTATTAACCACTTAGAATAGTCACTAAATATGTCATTGGCCTCTTTAAGTTTAGTATCTAAGATTTTTCCTTCACGCCTACTCGGTCCAATTTTAATTAAAATATGTTCTCACTTCTTTTAATTTCTCATATTTTCATATTCTTCTTATCTTTTAACAGTGGTATTAGTGGTAGTGGTATAATAATAATTTTGTTAAATGACCATTAAAATAGTATAACGAATACATGATTTAATTTAAAATATAAAGTTTAGTAATATAGACTAGAGTTCCAGATTTATGTAGTTGATTTATAAACACAATACCTCTTTTTTTCACTATTAATAGACACGTACTTTTTACTCATTTTATATGCACGTAGAGCGCTATTTTTAAACACTAATCAGCGCCGGTCTTACTTTATAATACGCCCTTGGTTTACTCTCCTCTTTCCACATTTGTGGAGGGTTGTGGTTGCCGAAAAATAGACCTTCTTAGGGTATTTCTGTTTATCTCTGTATTACTCGTAATCCGCTTTGTACGACACCGCCTATATGTCCGATGCAAGCAATATAGGGACCCGAGTAGAAGTACCAGCACAATGATAGACAGCAAAATATTACTCGTAGTCAGATGAAATTGCAATTGTTCAACTCCTGCCTTATTGCTTCCCACTGCATTTTGCACAATCACGGTCTCTTCTTTAGTCTATTTACCGCCCATCTTCTTGGATGTTATTTTTCGTCAACTTTTTGTTAAACACGTATACACAGTTACGCAGCTCAAGATGGAACGCCATAGCTTAATTCAGTTCATCAGTTGCACAAAGAAAAAAATTTCCACTCCAAATACGGCGGAGGGTGTCATATACGCGTCGCGAATTTCTCCGGCATGGTCGCCATGTAGGGAGACTCAAATGTTGGGAGAGGAGTTAAACAAACGAATGATGATATAAGACTCGCCTTATTGTATTAATAAATTTGATTATATAAGATTATTATTACACTTTTTTATACTCTTACTACTACTAAAACGAGATAATTAGTTTTCTTAAATCCATACCCGAAAATATAATGTTTGATAATTGAGTCTACTAGAATCAAAAACAGCAATGTCCGCTATTGCAAAGTTGCAACACTACATCATTTTATTATTGCGGGTAGCTACAATTCACTGGCAATAAATTTAATATTTGCAAATAGCAGGGGCATAACATATTCTCATGGGGATTTCTATAGGAATAAGCAGTTTTTGATTCAAAATTAATATTGTAAGACATGTTATTGTCTATTGAATCAGCAACAATTGATGGACATGGCTGTATTTGATTCTAGTAGACTCAATTATTTCTTGGTATAGCGGTATTGGGTGTAGTGATAATTAGTTTTGTGTAGTAGTAAAATTAAAAAAAATGTACCGTCTTCAATATAAATCAAAGGAGAATATAATCAATGTAGTCAAAGTCAATTAAATATGCATTATTAAGGATACATCATAAACTACCGAGTAGAACTTGATCTACTTTATATGGGACCACATGAGAAGCACCAGCTTTCAAATAAAAATAGTTTGTTATTAGGAAGACGCTGCTGCCCATCTCCTGAATTGTTTACCTCCGTCGCCTCTTACCACACCCACAGGATGATTATCAAATACGGATATTCTTACATCGCCACTATATGGTAAAAGATTAACTGATTGTATTTTATTTATATTCTCTGCCTTTGAACTCAAGTAAATTTTACAAAAACAGTAGTAATATTTTTACAGAAGGAAGGATGAAACAAGCGCCTATTTCACCTAATCGAGGGTATATTATATAGCTCTACATATTATTCCCTTGATTAAGAATCAACATGCAGATACGATGTCTCTGTTCGCGCAAAAGCACTAATGTCAATAATGGACATCAGAGGGCGCGCGCGCCTCGGCGATACCGGTTTGACGTCCCGCCGTCTCGAGAACGCCCTAGAAAAATTGGGAGTCCAATTCATCGCGTCGAAAGATAAACACGCGTTCTTTGTCGAGAAGTCGGAAGCGGAATATGATAGGCGCGTATAGTAAATATACCACTGGGAATTGTAACGCGCATTCCTGTTTTGTTAGCTTCACCCCGGGACTTAGTGTCTAATTAAGAATCTGTATAAGTGGATTCGACCGTATTAGTTACTAGTGCGGTATTTGATATTCTAGAAATAACGGTGACCTTTGATCCGTACGTTCTGTGTTCATTTCGTGAGTCAAGCGTTAAAACAAACGAGAGTTAGTGGCTTCTGTAAGGTAGTTAATCGTACGACAGAGTTAAAGAACTGTCATCGTAGAAAACGAAGAAAGTGACTGCGGAAGGAGACCGTAGTTGGGAGAGGTGCTAAGGGCCAAACTGCTGCAGAGGATAACGGTCTAATAAGGTCAATAACACTACCAGCCACACCCAAATATACATCACTGACCCTTACTTTCCTAGCACTATACATCCACACGTGACCTGACCGAATCCTGATGGACCAGTCGCCTTGGATAGAGGTAAGTAAGCTCCCTTTATTATAGTGTAACGCTCCCCTCGAATTGTCTATTGTAATTAGAAACTTCACCTTGGCCTGTAGCAGGCCCGACCAGCATCTGCTTGTAGGTTCTCCGTCTATGGGCCCGCGGGGGACCCTACTCCTGGGATAAGCAATTGTTGGCCATAACAGTCTCCATTGAGGCCAATATAGAACGCTATGTTACCATTAAAAATAATCTCCAGTTGTCATCATCAGAAACAGAATTATACTGTTTTTACATGATTTTTGTATAACTTAAACAATACAAAATATTACATATTTTTCCAGATTTAGAGTTTATCGTAAATTTGTTATTCGAAAAGAATTTTGACACTGTGTGTGTTTAATCAATGGAAACGTTGAACATTACTTTGCACGTGTTATATAGCTAAGTTTATTTGGATTTATGTGGCGGAGTTTCTAAGCTAAACGTGTTACACTTTCGTCTATTATGAAACGAATAATGGAAGCAATAGCCATACAAAATAATATTATAGTAAATACACTACACCATATGCGACTAAATATCTTTATTTTTAAATTTAACATTATAATTATTCAAGTGCTATCATGATTATCATCACAGACCTACAAAAGACCACTGCTGAAATCAGGCTACCCTAAAGTATGCCATAAAGCTGAGCCACCAATATGCATTGACTTTCTGCATGTCTTACCAGGTTTTTAATGCATCTAATATGGGGCCAACCTTTTTTTTCCGTGTGGAAATCCTTATTGATACCAGGCTGCCCATGTGGAACGCAGGCAGGTTATGTCCGACTCCCATCGACCAGAACCACACGGTGGCCTTCCTCAGCGTCGAAGAAGGGTCATCTTCATGCGGTTTGTTTTTATAGGATAGAGTGACAAACGAGCACATAGTCCACCTGATGGTAAGTGGTTGCTGTGACCCATAGACATCTACATCTATCCGCAATAAAGAGTCAAAATGCAGATGTGTTGTAACCCGTGAGGACTAAGATGGAATGCCTCTTTTTTCAGTAAAAAGGGTCTCCGGTTCTCTACAATCACCATACGAAACACAGCAGTGCAAAGCTGCTATTTTACGTTGGTATTTTGTGAGAGCGTGGTCCTTCCCCGGTCGAACCGACCCATTCGTGCTACAGCTATACTACTAATATAGCTGCAGCATGGCTCTACCACGTCAAAAGCGGTCATGAGGGATTTTAACCCCTAGCCTCCAAAAATCTATTTCTATACTAGACGTTTAAAGACCACATATAAACAACATCCTCTTTGGTAAATTCCTTATAATCTTAATAAAGTTTTTTTTAAGGATAAGGGTGACAAACGAGCACACAGTCCACCTGATGGTAAGTGGTTGCTGCGGCCCATAGACATCTACATCTATCCTCGTTTGCGGATCAAAATGCAGATGTGTTGTCACCCGTGAGGACTAAGATGGAGTGCCTCATTTCCAGTAAAAACGGCCTCCGGCCACCTGCACTCACCAAGCGAAACGCAGAGGGAAACCTCTACTTCACGCTGGTATTCTGTGAGGTCGTGGTACCACCCTGGTTCGAGCCGGCCCATCCGTGCGACAGCAAAAGCTGCCGCGTGGCTCTACCACTGTTATTTTATTATTAAGTTCCATATCTTTTTATGAATAATACCGAATCTCTTATACGTGGTAGCCATGCTGCAGCTATATTATGGTTGTAGCACGAATACATCGGCTCAACCGGCGATGACCCACGGTATCACGTAAAACCAGCGTAAAATAGCCACTTATTTCTGCCGTGTTTCGTATTGTGAGTGTAGAGAACCGGTGACCCTTTTTAGTAGAAACGAGGAATTTCATCTTAGCCCTAAGGGTGAAAACGCATCGGTATTTTAATTCTTAATCGAGGATAAATGTAGATATCTATAATCCACAGTATCCACCCACCATCAGGTGAACTGTGTAGTCGTATGTCATCCATATTAATCAAAAAAAAATTAACATAATCCAAAATCGCATTTTTTCATAAATACGAGGTACATCCAATTTAAAATTAAATTTTGCCTTGCTAGCAAAAAGTTGTGGGTGTTATCTATTTTGTCTTCGTAATTTTCTAAGTTTTTTATAAATTACCGTAACAATTAAGTTGGCAGCCTAAACATTAATTTTCGGATATCAGAAAGAATCAGGTGTTTGGCTTTGTTCTTTATGACTTGTGATCACAGCAATGCTAATTTAAATTATCTTAGTTGATATTGTCTTATACCGAATTATCTTAACTTTCTTTAAGAAATAGATTATATTTTGACTCGATTCTTTTGTTACATATTAGGTAAAATTGTACAACTCGGGTTCCTTTAAGTATAGAATGATTTTTTTCCACTGTTAAAAAAATAATATAGCACAAATATTTTGAGCTTAGTTCGAGTGCTTTCGTGAATAGAAGTGGTTAATGTAAATGCAAGATATTTGCGAACAGACCATTAGGACAACTAAAAAACGAAATACAACAACTACGAGACGAATACAAACGAACGGAAATTTCAAAAATATTGAAGACTTTTATGTTTTAACAACGAGAAGAAAAAAAAGAAAGAAAAATATGTGAGGCTTAAATAAAAACCTTCATTTGTATTGCTGTACCGCCGGTGTACAACAAGCCGCGTAGACCGAAGTCAATTGAAAAGTGGGTCGATGGAACAATTAACAACCGCAGATAGGAGCCGGGGTAAGAGCAATTTGCTTTCTTTTAAATCCTAAGTGGTGATTCAGCCTTAGATGATAAATCGCACTGTCTTAGTGTAACAAGAGCCTATTCACTCTTGCCTAGAAGACGCCTAGATTGTATTCGGACGAAAAAACGTCGGCAAATTATTCCACTCCTTTGCTGTGCGCATTTAAAAAGATATTTGGTTCTAATGCGTGGAATATCGACAATACAAAGCTTATAATAAAGTTGTCTCTAACAACAGATTGCAACGATAAAACGTTTTATAGTGTAATAATCTAGATGTAGTTACATTATCTATATATACAATATGTGAAAAAACCCTGTGTTTTTTTTTTGTTTATTGATCCACCAACATTTGTATCATTCCTTACATGCTATTTAAATATAATGAACCAATAAGAACTAAAATGTACAAATAAATACAGGCGGAGATACCACATGCTAATAACTATCTCAGCACAATGTAACTTTACTTCTAGGATAAAAAAATACTTGACAATGAAATGCAGTACTAATAATACATAGAGCGGAAAGAAAAGAAAATGTTTTATAGAATATTACAAGGTTACATATGATCTCTTGATGTACGACGGAGCTTGTTAGGAGGGTCGAAAAATATATCGATTGTTTCGCTAAATTTGTTAACAATTTTACTTTTTTTTTATAATATCGAGTGACAAACGAGCACACAGTCCACCTGATGGTAAGTGGTTGCTGTGGCCCATAGACATCTACATCTATACCTGTTTGCGAATCAAAATGCAAATGCTTTGTCACTCGTGAGGACTAAGATGGAATGCATCTTATCCAGTAAGTAAAAGGGTCTCCGGTTCTCTACACACACCATACGAAGCACAGCAGTGTTAAGCTGCTATTTTACGCTGGTATTCTGTGAGAGCGTGGTCCTTCCCCGGTCGAACCGACCCATTTGTGCTACAACTATACTGTGATATAGAAAATGTGTCAATGAAAAGAGGCGTGTTGCTGCTTCTATAACTTTAATTATTATGTCCAAACTTATTCTACTTAACACTAATATATAGGTACTGTTGTGGAAGCTACACTACATATCCCACCGACATAAAAAAATAAAAAAAAATTATCTTTTTTTTATCCAACCTCAAAACTATTCTAACCATAATTGATGAATATTCTTAATGTAAATATAGTGTAAATTAAGTCTAAGTGTTATAAAAACTACAATCTAATGTATATAGAGATTGAGCAGGGCGTTTTGTCAACGCTCTCTCGCTAGTAAAAATCGCGTATTCACAAAAGTATATGACATAGTCAGGCATAATTATGTATAACATAATAGAAGAATAACGTGGAAGAGGCAGTTGAGATTTTCTATAATGTAGTTTTTAATATAATCGAAAAGCATGCTCCACCGGCATCCTCCAGATCTGCAAGATATCCGGTGTGGTTTACATCTTCTCTAATTCACATCGCAAAGAACAAACGTAAATCATGGATTAGATGGAAGAAGTATAAAAATACATCTGATTATGAACAGTTCTCAATTTATAGGCAACGTTTCAAGTTGGAAGCTCGTAAATGTTTCTCTAGATATATTTGCTCAGTTGAATATAGTATTCAAAGTAATGTTAAACATTTTTGGTCTTTCATTTCTAATAACAAAACTTCGTCTTGTGTTCCCTCGTACATGTGTTATAATGGTTCTGTAGCCGGTGAACCTGATATAATATGTGACTTATTCTCTAAGTTTTTCTACTCAGTATATGAGTCTTCAACTTTGTCTATTGAAAATTGGTCTGAACCCTCGATATCTGTTCCTAATAATGTTCATTTATGCGATCTCTACTTTAGTAAAAGTAAGGTCCTCAGAGAACTTCAATCCTTAGACCCGTCAAAAGGTTCTGGCCCAGATGGACTTCCGGCTCTCTTTCTAGTTAAAACTGCTGAAAGTATTTGTGAGCCTCTGTGTATTATTTATAACAAATGTATTGCAACTGGGATCTTTCCTGAGATCTGGAAAAGGGCAAACACAGTGCCCGTATATAAAAACGGCTCAAGACATGAGGTAGAGAATTATAGACCAATATCTATTCTGTCTGCCTTGTCGAAACTTTTCGAGAGACTGGTTCATAATGAAGTTTATCCAGTTTTATATAATAGCATCTTGAAAGAACAACATGGCTTCGTAAAGGGAAGATCCACAATCACTAATCTCATGATCTATGTATCCTTTCTTTTTGATAATATGGACAATAATGCTCAAACGGATGCTATATATACCGACTTTCGAAAAGCCTTCGACAAGGTAGACCATGAACTGCTTTTAAAGAAAATTGCCTATAATGGCATACGGGGTAATCTGTTGCGCTGGTTTTCTTCATACATTATGAACAGAAGCCAAAAAGTAGTTATCAATGGGTTTCAATCTCCGAGTATTCATGTGACTTCAGGCATGCCACAGGGGTCCATCCTTGGTCCGCTTTTATTTATCATTTTTATTAATGATATAGGACAGTGTTTTCATAATTGTAAGTTTTTGCTGTATGCAGACGATTTAAAAATTTATAAATCTATAACATCCATATCTGACTGCATTCTAATACAACAGGATTTGAACAGACTTTCTGAATACTGCAATAACAATAAATTGCATTTGAACCTGTCCAAATGTAGTTATATTAATTTTTCGAAAAAACAACATATTGTACATTATGGCTATTCTCTTTGTAATGTCTTAATAAACAAAGTAACATCTTTGCGTGATTTAGGTATCATATTGGATAATAAGTTGCATTTAGACCTCCATATTGACAAAATTATTAAAAAAAGCCTTTCAAATGTATGGTTCTGTGATGAGGTCATTGAAGAATTTTAAGAAACCCTGTACGTATCTTTATCTTTATAAAACCTTAGTACGCTCCCAACTCGAGTATGCCATACCAATATGGAACCCTCTCTACAATAAGTATGTAGATTTAATTGAAAATGTGCAGTGTAAATATTTACGATCCATGCACTACAGGTGTTTTGGCACATATATGTCATATGATCAGTTGTTGAATAGGTACAAACTGCACTCTCTTCAGTCCAGGCGAAAACTCTTTGTGTGGATGGTACTTCATAGTATCATTAATAATAAATTTGATTGCACTGACTTGACCAGCAGATTGTGTTATATTGTCCCAAGAACGGTTCATAGGCGGGAGGTGCGCGTTCGTAAGCTGTTCGCAACTGCTAAATGTCGTACTAAAGCAGGTATCCGCTCACCTCTGCGTCGAATGGTTGATATCTATAATGATAACTTTGTTGACTTTGATATATTCCATCTTTCTGAGTTTCAAATCAAGCGTTACATCTGTAACACTTTTTAGTGACTTATTTTAACATTTTTTTTTACTATTTTGTTTTGTTTTGTTGCTATTTAGAGTTAGATGGGAACTTTTTATTATATACCACTTAAAGCATCGATAGCGTACGGAATAAAATGTACAGTTGCACAGTGCTTAACAGCAATTTCTCCTAGGCCACCTTTATAAACATGTTAATTTTAATTATGTTTTGATAACGATTAATTTTGGTATTATGTGCAGTCGCTGCCATTGGCATGTATGCAGCTTTAATTGAGTACAAACTTTAATGTTACTATAATAATGTTAAACGAAGGTTTTTACATCTTATTGCTGGCGACTGTACCTAACTACGTACTCAAGATCAGCTGTTGTTGCTTAGCATCTGATCGCGTCCGCTAACTTAAGTTTATGTTCACGTTTGTTAATATGTGGATAGTGTATTAGACTGCATTTTTATTCTTATTATTACATTAAGCCAACATTATTTTGTGTAACATTATACTATGCAGTTGTTTGCTATTCCTAATAAAGAGAAAAAAAAAGAAAAAAAAAGAATATAATATTATTATGTTTTGATTTTCGCAAACATTTATGTTATTTTTTATTCGTATCCTTAATCATCAAGACAAGTCATCTAGTAAGGACATTTAATAATACATAGTACTCATTTCATTTTTATATCTCTTTTCACACTTCAATATTTCTCTTTGTTCTCTTTTTTACTTCATATATTTACTTCATTCTTGTTTAAAAATTATTTATTTTTCATATTACTTCTCAGCATTTTTGCTACATATTCATTCAATATTTGTGTCATTTCTTTCACGTACACGGCTCGCGTACATACATGATCAAGATAATGAACAATCTTCCTATACAGTTCTTAATAAAGTCACATTTCTTAAAACAATTCATTAAAAATCATTCCGTATTTTATTTAATCCGAAGAACTTTAAAAATTAATCGGTTATTAGGTTTTCCAAACTCTCAGCTGATCGGGCCGATTATATGTGGATATGCTAACCTCCGATAATTTTTCTTTACCTTACTCTCGCACTTACACACTATTATTATTTTTCATTTACAATTACGTATTCCGTAACTTAGCCAAACATTTACTCATGTCTTTTAAAATTTATATCATAAAATAGTCTCGTATAATATTTAGTTACATCGTTGTCGGTCAGGGATTGAGGCTCACAATATGGGTACAATAAAATTTAAATTAATTAATTGTATACATAATATAAAGAGTTTCAGAATTGAATTAAACGAAGTAATTATTTTCATAATCCACACAAAAAGGTTAGATATTCATTCTAATGTCCCAAAAATAATGAATTATAATAGTTAAAACTTTATGATATGAAAGTTTAATCAATATTAAATCAAAAATAAATTATTGTATTTCATATTAATATATAGAACAAAGAAGTCAAAGCAACGTAATAGTTTTCAATAACAATAACATAATCACACAACAAAAGACAGATCAATATACAAACTGTAATCTAAGCAACGCAAGCAATTTGAGACACCTTTACGTATATGGAAATGTTTTCAAATACATCGGACTATGATCACATGGTGTGATTCACACCTAATTTTAAGATTACTTGTATAATATTATGTTAAAGATAATATGAATGCAATTAAAATAAAGTGTACCTTAAAGTGATCGGTTTAAATATTTTTAAATTTATACAGAAGTTAAGATACTTGCATCTTGAATAGTTTTATTAGTTTCATATCGAAAAATGGATTTACAATATGGTGTTTATTTTAAGGAATACTTTGAAAGCGTGTTTAAGAGTGAAGAGTCGTCTGAAGTAAGTGAAATAGAAATTCCGGAAGAAGTGGAGAGAGGTAGAGAAATAAGTGTAGATGAAATAGTGAAAGCAATGAAAAGCATGAAAGCAGGTAAGGCAGCCGGATATGATAGAGTATCACTCGAAATGCTAAGGGCTGGAGAGGGTGTGGTTGCAGGCCTGCTGTACACATTGTTTAATTTATGTTGGGAACTGAAGCGGGTACCGGAAGACTGGTGCAAAGCCGTTATAGTCCCAATATATAAGGGAAAGGGGTCGCAGCAGGACTGTAAAAACTACCGTGGTATCAGCTTGCTTAGCATTGTGGGTAAACTGTATGCTAAGGTGTTAACTGAAAGAGTTATGGAAGAAACTGATGGAAAAATTTGGGATGTGCAAGCTGGATTTAGAAAGGGGATGGGGTGTACGGATCAAGTCTTTTCCACGCGCATGATTGCGGAGAAATTTTTGGCCAAAAACCAGAAAGTTTTTTGTGTGTTCATGGACTTGGAAAAGGCTTATGACAGAGTAGACAGGAACGTGTTATGGCAAACACTGACCTCATTTGGGTTGAGCGCTGGTCTGATACAGGCATTGAAGTCTCTGTATAGGGACTCTAGTGCCTGTGTCAGGATCAACGGGGCTTACTCAGACTGGTTTGGCATCCATAAAGGTGTCAGACAGGGCTGTGTGGCTTCCCCGTGGCTGTTCAACTTATTTATGGACAGTTGTTTGGAAAATTTGAAAGTAGAAGAATGCGGGTTAAGAATGGGTGAGTTAACCGTCAAATGCCTTTTATACGCCGATGATCAAGTCATACTTGCGTCTTCGGCGGCCGAGTTGCAAATGATGGTTACATTAATGAACAGGACATTAAAAGAAAAGGGAATGAAAGTGAACGCAAGTAAGACGAAAGTTATGGTTTTTGAAAGAGAAGAAAGTAAAACGATATGTGAAATAAGAATAGAAGGGGAGTTGGTAGAACAAGTAGATGAGTTTGTGTATTTGGGATGTGTGTTTAGCAAGGATAGTAGATATGATAAGGATATAGAACGACGAGTGAATGCAGGAAATAGAGTGAATGGGGCTCTACACTCTATTGTGAAAAGTCAGAATGTGTCCAAAAAGGCACATATGGCAATTCACAATGCTGTGTTAGTGCCTACTTTAATGTATGGTAGTGAAAGTTGGGTGTGGCAGAAGACGCACGAGAGTAGAATAAATGCTGTAGAAATGCGGTCATTAAGGAGTATGTTAGAGATGAATCTGAATGACAGAGTGAGAAATTGTTTAATAAGAGAAGAGTGTGGTTTGCAAGATGATGTTGTGACCAGGATTAAGAAAGGAATGCTTCGGTGGTTTGGTCATGTAGAAAGAATGAATGAGGAAAGAGTGACAAAGCAAATTTATGTTGCAGAGGTGAACGGCAAAATCGGGAAGGGTCGCCCTAGGCGAAAGTTTATCGACCAAATTGGCGATATATTGAAAATGGGCCAAATCAAGAGTACCTTTAACCGACGAGCGTGTATGCGTAGGTATATGGATGTGGAGGAAGCGAGAGAAGTCTGTCAGGATCGTGCCAAATGGAAGTCCATAGTCTCTGCCTACCCCTCTGGGTGACAGGCGTGAGTGTTTATGTATGTATGTATGTATGTATGTTTATTTTATTGTATAGACAACATTTTTGAAAAATTCAAAAAAGTTTATATAACAAAACATTACTTTAATAGTACATGAAAAAAAAATATTTTTTTAAGTAGGGTTAATATACAACTTTAAAATTTATTGTTCTTAGAAAAGTAAAAAAAAAAAACTTATAATACTCGTAATAGCTAATTGTTTATAACCGTTGTTATACTTGCATTTAAATGAAATTTGCTACCAAAAAAAACCAACGGAATCTATTACTGATGTGTTACAACTAACTCAATGGTTAGAACTACAAAATATGAAAAATTCATTGACATGGTAAATTTAATTACGTAAAAATGTAATCCACTATATCATTTAATTTTTGCATGACACAGTAATAAAAATAATATAAAACAGAAAAAATAAATATAAAATCGTCTCGTGCCTTAATACATACATGAGTGCTTAAAACGGTAACTTAATTTTTAATATTGCATTATGATTTTTTTTTAGATATACTAAGAAATATATTAAAATATCAATTAAATCATAGAGCATCTTATTAATAAAATCGAATTTACCATATTATATTAAATATAAAATATAAAAAACGTAACATTTTTTTATAATAGCTAAATCTTTTTAAAGAAATCTTACAAATAAATGACAAAAAAAAATAGGCTGATTCGATTTTACCTCAAATTTTCTTCTTTGTTCTTCTTGGCTCAAATTTGACATTCTTCTACTCGTTGTTCTGGACGTAGCTTTCAAGATTAATACAACCGCTTCTTTCCTTTTTAAATTAATCTGCCGCTTCTTGAATAATTTTGGTATCTGGTCATTATATATAAAAACATACATAATTTATTTTCCTCACTCTTTGTGGCTGTTGTCTGTTATCTTCAGATACTATACGTACTTTTTAATTTTTAGTTTCTGCAAAATGATTATTGTGGGCTCTTCTTTTATTCATATTCATTTAATTTTCGTCAGATCCAGTATTACGTCCATTCCGTTGTAATATAATTAATTTTAAACGATCAATTCATGATGATTTATATTATTTATTTATTTTGTAAAATTTTCTCTATGTAGGCCCAACGGTGCGCGTGCATTGTGGCAGCGCACCGCCTGGCAGGATCGCCATGTGATATAGGAAATGTGTCAATGAAAGGAGGCGTGTTGCTGCTTCTATAACTTTAATTATAATGTCCAAACTTATTCTACTTAACACTAATATATACGTACTGTTGTGGAGGCTACACTACAATACTACTAATATAGCTGCAGCATAGCTCTACCACGTATAAAACTCATTCTAGCAATTGGAGAATTGGAGCCAAACACTGTTCTACGATGAGATCTAGTCAACGGTGTAATCTTACGAGCAAAACGCGGATAGCGAAAGGGGACGCACAAATTAAATTTACTTAAAATTTCAGAACAGTCAATAACACCACTAATAATTTTCGAAGCAAAAATTAAATCAATAATAACCTTGCGGTTTTCTAGAGAAATCATTTTGAAATAGACCAAGCTATTTTCATATGATACATGCTTCTTATAACTTTTGAACCTATTGAACAGATCACGCTGAATACGGTGAGTTAAATTAGTTAGATACTCCATAATAATCTCTTCTACACCGAATTTTGGTCAATCTACCCAGGAAAGGATTAAAGCTCCCAAGTGTATAAGTAAGTACTCTCTCTATTCCTTAACTCTCGAAGATCGATGGGATGGCAAACCCACACGACCTAAGATATATGAGGCGATGGATCAACGGCTTTACGTACTTTCCGAGACTTCATATTGTTACCGAGAATTTCTTGACAATAATCCAATAACTGATTATGGGCGACCCAGGATTCGAACCACTAGATCAACTTGGCAGTCGAACCACGACCATAAATAGCAATATCGGACATGCTAGTAGTAAAATAATTATACACTATTGGACATAATTGTACTATAATAGCAATATTAACAACAAATCCACTGAACTTTACGTCATCATTATCATGTAAAGTTCACCGGTGTCAATATTTGTTATAGGTCATACCTAAAACAGCTAGACCGGCGCGGAAAGAAGTTTCAAGTGAGATACATTTGATGCAGCAATGACGACGGATATCCACCTGCACTATTAAATTATTTAATTACAATTTTAAACGCTTATTTACCACGTGCTCGCCGGCTAAAGTAAAGATATTGAAAAAAATCTGCAAATCTGAACAATTTAAATCTCTCAAGGTTCGAAAAAGTTCGCATTAAGCAGCATGTCTATTTTCTGCTCCAAAAATCCTCTCAGAAATGAGAGCAGGCCCGTGCCTGTACTTTCGTTTACTTATATAGAAAAGAAGTGGGTATTGTTCTAAGAGAGTTAAACCTACAGTAAAGTAATCTTAATAAGTTTGAATACTGATTCTGATAATGCACTTAACAAGGAGATTCTAATGCCTAAATTGGACCACCCCCGCCCCCCCTAGGAACCACAGAGTTTTTGTTACATGCTGCATATATATGTGTTTTTGAAACTTGTACAACCGATTAATTATTTTACTAATAACCAGATCAACGAATACTAGACACATTTTACAATTTTTTTTTTTATAGAATAAGGTTGACAAACGAGCACACAGTCCACCTGATGGTAAGTGGTTGCTGTGGCCCATAGACATTTACATATATTCTCGATTACGAATCAAAATGCATATGCGTTGCCACCCGTGAGCACTAAGATGGAATGGCTCGTTTCCAGTAAAAAGGGTCTCCGGTTCTCTACACTCACCATACGAAATACAGCAGCGTTAAGCTGCTATTTTACGCTGGTATTCTGTGAGAGCGTGGTCCTTCCTCGGTCGAGCCGACCCATTCGTGCTAAAACTATACAAGTAATGTAGCTGCAGCATGGCTCTACCACGTAACATTTATTAACAACCAATAATATCGTTTACTAGATTGTTCGTAAAACCCAAAAAAATCGCAATGACCTCCAGATAAATGTCATAAAAAAAATTAAAATATACTTCAAACATTATAATTGCTATAAAATATTTGATAAGGGTTCGGGTTTTATTACTTGATATTTTCTACGTCGTTATGATGTTCATAACTCGAGACGAGGGAACTTTTTTACAATACTTATAACGCTATTATAAACTCTCCAATTAAATTTAAAATGCTTGTATTCTAATACTTAGACACATAAGTAGTTGAATATGGATTCTATATTAGTACTATTTTTAAAAATTACATTCGGGCGAACCGGATGCTCGTTTGCCCCTTCTTCAATAACATAATAAATAAAGTCAAAACATTTTGTTACACGTACAAGATTGCTATACCACCGAGCACGGTGTAAAAAATGGTATATAGCTCAAATATTTTTATCATAATGTGTCACATCAGCTAACATTGACAATTATGAAATTTAATTCAAGGGGGATATTTACCATAGTTCTTGGCTGGCGGTTGTTACGCAGATTTTTTTTATTTTCCAGTTGTTATTAGAAAATTAGATATCTTCACTTAAGGGGCAAACTCGGTAAGAATACAATTATATTATACAAAAATAAACACTTAAAAATTAATAACATATGCTAAGCTACATATGTTGCGTATGGCGCTAAAATAATAATTCCAACACTAAGTCCCTTAGGATACATAAAATTGATAGAATCCGCAATAAAACTGAAAGAAGCCTCTCTAGACCCCAATAAAATCACATTTCAAATTCCTCGCGCTCAAAATAAAGCTTATGAAGTTTCCGCAATATTTCGTTTTATAAACATAAAATTATTTTTATTATTTGTTTTATAATAATATTACATTTTCTGAAATAAAAAAAAATCCTCTTTTCTAGTAAAAAGGGTCTCCATTCGTGCTACAACTATACTAATAATATAGCTGCAGCATAGCTCTATCACGTCAAATATAACACGCGTGTCTACAGGTACCTTTGGAAAGAGATGAAACTGTGAAAGAAACTCCGCAGGTACACTCATTTTTTGTAGTTTTTTAAGGGCTTAATGCACTTTTTGTGACACTAAATGGAAAACAAGAAAAGACCCAACGGTAAATAAAGTATGTTTTGTGATTAACTAAAATAGGGAAGTAAAATAGCTTTTTACTTTCATATTTTGAAATCCAAAGGTTTACTATATTGCACAAAATGTAATATATTTAAAAATTCAAACCCCAGTCACAAATAAAATTTGTAAATTATAAAAATAGTAACAGTGTATCCCAATGCTGGAAATAGATCTCCCATCGTTCTCAAAAGTGTTTTGGGCAAGAAAGATACTACCGCGCCGCCCTAGTGAGTGTTGACAGATTTTACATGCACTTAAAATTGCAATTAATAATATTTTTGGTTGCCAATTTTACATAATTCTGACTCTGAAAAGGCCGAATGCCTCGCAGACAGTTTAGAGATCCAATGCACTGCCTCCAAAGAATCCACAGATCCCGCTCACCCCTAGAGGTAGAAGCGGAGGTCGCGCGTAAGTCTGCAATACCACCTACGTGTGACCCCTTAGATTATGTGACTATTGACGAAGACACAGAAGTCATCAGGTCTCAAAACTCAAACCCAATTAACGGCCAAATACCTAGGGGTCACCTTTGACCACGGCATGACCTTTGCGAAACACGTTCGCAATGTTCGCAACCGGGCCAAAGTTATCGCTAGCTGACTCCAGCCGCTAGTTAACAGCAAGAGCAAACTGTCCTTTAGACACAAGCTCCATCTCTACGAAACATGCATAAAACCTGTCATGTCATACGCTAGCGAAACCTTGTATCTTATCTACATAAATTACCTTAATCTTATAAAAATAGAGAATGGCACAATTATTTCCTACGCTGATGATACGGCCCTTCTCTTCCATGAGAAAAGCTGGCAGGATGTATATAACACAGCAGAGAGAAGCCCTCAAATAGTAACTAAATAGTTAAAAAACAATCAATTATCTTTCAATATTAATAAAACTTGCTACATTACACTCTCTATTCTTAACTCTCTACAACCTACTTCTAATCTACAGCTGACGGCCTACACTTGTAGCAAAAATTCTCTCATCTGCGAGTTCTTCGAGCTTTAGAGTTCGAAAATGAATACTGTTATTTTAATATCTTAGATAATTATATTGCGGACAGACAACTTCTGATTCATATATATAAAACTTTAGTGAAGTCGATCATCAGTTACTATTTGCCTATTTAGGGTGAAACTCACAAAACGAAATTAATTCCGGTTGAACTTGCTCAAAGATCGATCTTGAAAGTTATACTAATGAAAAAAAGCACCATGAAATTATATGATGATTGCAATGTTCTCAGTGTTAGACAGATTTTCATTTTACTATGTGTTCTAAAAACTCATAAAAACAATACTTCTGGTGATAAAATTAATGCTTTTCGAAATCCATACTGTGTTAATCGCAAAAAAAAATATCAAAAACCACTTTTGCACGAAATCAGTGATGTTCAAAATCAATAATTTTATATAATAAAATAAATAAAGTACCACACATTTATAATATGTCATTTCTGGAATGTAAAAGAACGTCAATTCCATGGCTGAAAAAATTAGATTACCTTAAAACTGAAAAACTGTTATGACACTTTGATGAATGAATTTAGATTAGATAAGATTTTTAAATTACATATGATTTAGTATAATTTACTTCTTGAATGTTAATCTGTTGCAGAGTTCTAGAAATTAAAAAAAAATATTAATAAACATGTAAGAATTGTTGCAAATTTGAAGAGCACTTTATCCTAGGACAAGTTTATTTAAAACTTAAATGGATAAAGCGCACAGGCTGTGTAAAACATGTACTTTTACCAATTAAATATTTGTATTTGTAGCCTCTGCCCACGCGTCAGAAAAAAATTCGAACAACCTCCAAGTTGTCCAAAATAGCTTCATTCGAAAAGCCACAGGAGCTCCTTGGTACCAGCGAAACTACGATCTCCACAGAGATTGCCAACTTCCGACACTCTCGGAATATTTCAAGGAAATGGCTTATTGCTTAGAGAGCTCCGAAAACCATCCTAACCTGTTGGTGGTAAACGCAGTCACCTACTTTCCAACTCAAAACGTCACGGGCTCTCTTCGGAGGCCTCGTAATGTTTTAATTGAAAACCCGATTCCGTTACACACCGACGACGCAAATGTCGCCGGACCATCACACACCAACACTACACACGACAGTAAATAAAAACTAAAGTAGCAGTATATTTACTCTTCTCAATTGTGAGAGGGTTTTAGGATCAGATAAGAGTCAACTGCACTACCCCTATGCATGTGGGAGATCATCACATGTCTTTAATTTCTTTTTATTGGACATGAACATTTCAATTTTCATTAAATAATTTGCAATAAATAATTTAATTTGTATTGATATTCAGTCGACGAAGGCTAAGGACAGTAGCGTACTATTAATAAGTAATAAGACAATTATAAGGCAGGAGCTCAGTCTCTAAGCCATCACTGCCTCTTTATTACCAACAGACTATTTACTGCATAATATTACGCTATAACCTATACACACTTTTCTGCCTCGGAGTCCGTCTGGGTAAGAAAGGTTCCGTTCCATTGCGTTAGCCGAACATAGGCATATACATATCCTCTCCGACTGATACTTCGTACCTGTCCTACCCGGCGTACAAATTAGAACACTTCTGTGCCCTGGGTTGGAGTTTGCGTATACGCCAGAAAAGATATCTGTTCTCGATGCCTCAGCAATCTTGAAGGTAAGGAACTAAACATCATTTGGCTACGCATAGACAGCGCGACAATCTTCGTGTCTACGGGTGCCTGTATCCTGCCTTTGTCCTATAGCCGTAATGCCACCACAGACCGACTCATCGAACACGTTCAAATAGCTACAGATTTCTTGCTACAGCAGATCTTATCCGTAGAGATCGTGATACTTGGCAATTTTAATGCCCATCGCGCTAAATGGCTCGGTTCACGTTTAACCGATCATGCGCAGAGATTTGTTAATGACTTTGCCTTGGAATATTATCTGATATAACTGGTTACTTCGCCTACGCAAATTCCAGAAGTGATCCCCCGTTGGCCCTTCTAGTGACGTCTCATGCGGACATATATCAGGTTTTCGTCGATGCCCCTCCCGGCTCTTCGCACCTTTGTCTGATTCGGAATGTGGTGCCACTTACGCTCCCCTAGCGGTTGCGTTCTGCAAGCTGGCGCCGTGTTTGCCATTGTAGGTTAGTGAATTGGGATGGGATGCAATGTTTCTTTGCATCCTGCCCATGGGGGCGGGTTTACTTTTCGCTGGATGATCCCAGCACTGTTGCTTACCCTGTCACTGATGTGGTGCTACAGAGAATGGAACTATTTATTCCATCGTCTGTGGTACCCATCGGAGGCAGATCTCAGCCTTGGTTTGATCGCTACTGTAAGACTTCATTATTCAGTAAGCAGGAGAGTTATCGGGCCTGGGCTGAGGCTTCAGCCGCGCGGGATGTTATCAACAGCATGCTTAAAAAGAAGTATAACTTTGCCTCCAGGTTTTTCAAAAATGTATTTGCTTAGGCATTGTATGAAATTCGTTCACCTTCCTTCGGGAACCCGTAAATTCTGGTCTCTCGCCATGGCTGTCCAAGGGAACTTCTGTCAGCCATCTCTTCCATTTCTGCACAGAGAGGAAAACTCACTGGCCCATGCCGCAAAGGAGAAATCCGATCTGTTAAGCTCTCTCTTTGCGTTCAACTAGACTCTAGATGACGGGGGGAACACAGCCAACCATCCCAACAGTGGTGTGAGTACTCCATGCCGGATGTGCGATTTACACGGCGCTCGGTTCGTAACGCACTCTTCTCCCTGGACGTCAACAAGTCGAGTGGGCCTGATGGAGTCCCACCCGTTGTGCTGAAGACGTGCACTCCGAAGTTGGCATCGGTTTTAACGTGTCTTTTTTGGTACTCCTACTGTCAAGGCGTAGTCCCGAATTCATGGAAGACAGCTTTGGTCCACCCGATCCCTAAAAAATGCGACTGCTCAGATCCGTCCAACTACAGGCCTATAGCCATCACCTCCTTGTTCTCCAAAATAATGGAATCAATTTTAAACTGCCAGCTCGTGAGGTACCTTGAGGATCACTAGCTGATTAGTGACCGCCAGTACGGTTTTCGTCAGGGTCGATCAGCTGGTGATCTTCTGCTCTACCTGACTCATAGAAGGGCGAAGGCAGTAGTAAAAGGCAGAGAGAGAGAGAGAGAGTAGGGGAGGCATTCGCTGTTAGTTTGGACATAGCGAAGGCCTTCGAGCAGGTTTGGCACAATGCGCTTCTTTCGAAGCTTCCTTCCTATCGGCTTTCCGAGAAATTGTGCAAATGGATCACCAGTTTCCTTGCTGACCAGAGCATCAAAGTCGTAGTAGACGGTGCATGCTCCGGTTACAAGCTTTTTGACGCTGGTGTTCCACAAGGCTGCGTGCTATCGCCAACGCTGTTCCTGCTGCATATCAATGATATATTGCAAACCAGTAACATTCATTGCTATGTGGATGCCATCACTGGTGATGGTCTGTACACCGGCCGTGCCAATATTTCTCGGAAAACGTCGCCGAATACCAGAACAAAATTGTGTCTGAAGCCGAGACTTTGCCGAACAAAGCTTCCGATTGGGTGCGACTAAATCTAGTCTAGTTTGATCTTTAGAACACACAAGTTTGCGCGTTTACATTAAAAAAGGATCCCTTTGTCGTATCTCCTCAGTTTTAAGGTACTCATCTTGTTACCTCAGCCAGTTTTGGAATCTTCAGCGTCGACATATCGAGTGACGTGCAGTTTCGTGGTCACTTGGAAGAGAAGGCCAAATTAGCCTCTAAAAAGCTTAGCTTACTCAGCAGAGCGGGACAGTATTTCATGCCGGCACACTACCAGTAACTTTACAAGGCACAGGTTTGGCTTCACATGGTGTACTATTCCCATCTCTTGGCTGGGGTTCTCCAGTGTCAGCTTCTTCTACTTGACTGCATCCAGCGCAGCGTAGAGCGGCTCGAATCATAACGACCGAGTCCTTACCGATCAGATCGCATGACACATACGTAACCCTTCTTTGTTTGAAGTTAGCTGTATGTTTTTTTAAAGAGTAAGGGTGGCAAACGAGCACACAGTCCAAGTGATGGTAATTTAATACTGGGGCCTGTAGACATCTATATTTATTCTCTACATATCCGTTGTCAAACTTGAGGACTAAGATGAACTGCCTCGTATACGGTAAAAAGGGTCTCTGGTTCTCTACACTCCCATACAAAACACACCAGCATTGAGCTGCCATTTTACGCTGGTATTCTGTGAAAGCGTGTTCCTCCACCGGTTAAGCCGAACCATTCGTGCTACAACCATAATATAGCTATATACTAGCACGGCTGTAGTACGTACAAAGTTTCCATGGGTTGCACTAGCAACTTACTCTCAGGTGGACTATAAATTTATTTGTCACTTGTTTAAAAAAAATACAGATATGCAAAGAAATAAGGAATGAGAGACGAGTACAGTGTTTTGTAAATAGAAGCTTAAAAATACTGAATGTTCGTTAATATTTCCCGTTTAGTTTTGTTTCCTCCTTGCACGTCCTACATTCAGTTGCATAACAGGTTGTGACAAAGAATCACTACGTGCGCTACGTAGACCGTTTTCAAAAGAATCTTTATTTTCCAGCGACCTATTCATTGCCAACCCTCTACATAAGAATTTCTTACAAATTGTTTAAATCATAAGCATCGCAAGTATTACATTAAGTACATAATATTTAAAAACATAAAACTGGTTTTAGTATGCCGCTGTCTAAATTACATACCTCCTTCCATCTTAATTCTCTCACGGCCTCTTCTGTCGCACGTAAATTTGTTTTTTTTTTTAAATTAGGTATGCTACCTACCAAATTTTTAAATGTTTTTATATGAATCATCAATTAGCGCACCTTGGCAGTAAACCGATACCATGACGGCAAACGGCATGATGCTCTCTTATGCCGTCATGCCCCCTCAAAACCACGTTATCGCGTACTTTTCGCCATGGAAATGGGTGTCGTATGAGGCAACCATGCGACATGTCAGAAAAATCTAATATCTTCTCATAGATTGCGGTATTACTATCACGTTTATGACAGGCGCAAAATGTTAGACAGGGGCGCCAAAGGTTAAGGTTACTTCTGATAATACAATCGTCATTTTCACGTGACAATGAGGGACTGAGGTAATTTTGTACATAACGAAAATGGTTACACGGTGTCATCATTATTAAAAAGTTGAATTTTATATAAGACTTTTGGGTTCTAGTAAATTAATATACACAAAACAGTGCCTCAGTTTAGTGTTCTTATTTTTTTATTCTGCTTTATGTATCATCTTCAGTTTGGTTTATTAATTCATACTCCATTTAATTTAAAACATTACTATTATTTTAGAAAAAAAGTTAATCCCTACACATTTTGAGAAATTAACTTCCGTCGGCATGAAATTTGTCAAATATTTAACCTCGTCCTTAAGTGGCGCCACCCTGGTTGGCAGAATTACGTTTCTGATCTTTTTCTTCTGATCATAAAGGCAAATCCTTCCTACAATTGAAGAATACTTTGTAAAGAAGTGAGACTTTAACTGAGGTTAATGAGTTTAAATTCAAAGTGAGGCTAATAAAGAAAACGAAGAAAAAAAGGTGGGTTGGCCAGCGAATATTTTTATTGCATGCCTTACGTGTAAAAAACGTTTTGTCGCATAAAATCGTATCTCACAATCATATTGAACATAGAAATGATTTTTTTAAATCGATTAATTAATATTTTTGCATAAAAAGGGGTTTTAGTGGCTTATGGTGTGGATTTATCAAGTCCGTATGCAGTGGTAAACATGATAACTTTTGAAAATATAAATTGTTTAACTCAATCTATTTTTCAATTTCTTCATCTATCTCGGGGGAAGCTATGTAATGTAAATGGCAGTTTAATTTTGTTTTGTTTAGTTATAATTTTTTTTCGGCAGCTAGATGTCTAAACTTTCGGTGTATTAGCAGCCTTGTATGTAATTTATTTTACTAAATACACTTCTTCATTCAGTCCGGCGTCAATCACCGTCATGAGTGGATACTATGCCGGTTGTTTGCTGCGGCTCAAAAAGATCACTGTACAAATACAAAATATTCGAAAAACCAAATTTCATACATACGTGATTACTATAATAATCACAGATATTTATTACAATATTTTGAAAGAAAAAATAAAAAATAACAGTAGTACGTACTAAAAGTAAGTAGGATGTATGTATTTATACTTAAATACGTCTTGCACTTTATGGCGTGCCCTGAATGATGATATAATGATCATATGAGCATTATGAGTCGTGCTCTTTTGGATTTTCCAAACTTTTTTTTTAAATGAAAGTTTGACATAAAATTATTGGAAAATTGGAAGTATATTAAGGTTATTATTGAACACTTGTATGTATAAAAGGCACTTGTTTTGGCTCGCCGCTCACTTAGCGGTTAGGCACCGTAGAGTCTATATCACCTGAGGATGCCTCGTGTAGAGGCAAAACACGTGTCGTATTATCGTCAGTGGTGTGTCTTGCCTAGTGTATTGGTGTTGGGAGCAGCGGTGCTGGGATTAGTGGTGACGGAGATAGTGCACGCAATTGAGGGAGGGCGGGAGGTGCTCTTCATACTAGGTAAGACACATCATTTTATTTTTTAACGCGGATATTTGCGAAGTAAATTTTTCTAAAAGCTTTTATACCCGTATAATGGATTTCCGCAAAGTAACGCTTGATTCTTTTAACTTGTAAGTATTTAAAACCTACTTTTAAAAAATCGATATAATCATGTTATACGTATTTTTTAATGCGATTTGGGCTTGCACAATTGGATTTACCAATAGTTTTTTTTTTGAGTAGTTATCAGTACTATGCTACTGTTCATCTCCTGATTTCAGTTTCCCTCTGTCGCGTCTTGTGATACCTCAGATGATATGTGGTTCTTACATATCCACTATATAAATTACCACGATACAAAATATTATATACACCGACGAAAATACCAATACACCCAAAATTGTAAAAAACTTGTGTCAACTATACATACAATTAAAAGCAGATATAACAAAGTAGATTAACGTGATGTCAACAAAATTACCACTAAGTGCAATTCTTGTCTTAGCAATTTATTAGATGAGGACAAACTAACAAATTAAGAAACTCTGTAATGGACTTGTATTACTGTAATAGCAGATGACGGCTCATTCCAGTTAGCTGAAAATACTATCGTTTAGGAACTCAAATACAGACAACATAATAATTAAAAAGTCATTAAAAGTTCCTTTCCTTTTCTGCCGACTTCCAAAAAGGAGACGGTACTCAATTCGACTGTATGTTTCTTTTATGTTTGTTACCTCATAACTTTGTACTGGGTGAACCGATTTCGATGATTCATTTTTTATATGAAAGCTGATTATTCCGGTGTGGTCCCATATGAATTTGATCAAGGTCACACCAATATTTATTGAGTTATTCTTAAATAACTTATATTGAAGTCGGCTGTACAAAATTTTTAATTTTAAATTATTAAAAAAAACGCTACCTTCACAGTAGGATTTTCACCTGTATGCTAAGCCACGTGGCCATGGAGCCGTCTAATAATTGTAGTTGTTTCATGTCTCTGAATAAAGATGCAGAAAATTAATTTTCTATTTTTTAAAGAATAAGGGTGACAAACGAGCACACATTACAACTGATGGTCATCTATCTTAGATTAAGAATGAAAATGCAGATGCATTTTCACGCCTGAGGACTAAGTGCCTCGTATTACGAAAACAAATTTGTCTGACCGTTTTTTATGAGATTATTGATTCCTATTATTATTTAGAATACATGAACAAAAATTAAAATATCCATGTTATTTATATATAGTTAATTTTGCACATGTTATTGAGAAAGTTAATAAAAATTTAATAGCACGTGAAGATACCTTTTTGAGTAAGTACTTAATAAATGTTGTAAGACAATTCCTTTCAATTTTATGAAAATAGTGTTGAAAAATCCGTGTCATGGTGACCCAGTGTCACAATCCACGTTATTATATCTCGGGTCATTTGCGTTGTGTTGATTATTTTTGATAACAAAGAAGAATAATTTGTCTGTGAATAATATAATAAAAATAAATTTAAAACCCAAACATATACATACTAAACTCATAATCATCCACGTAAGCAATAGGGCCAGTAACAGTAGAGCCCTAATATTGAACGAGAATCGATTATGCAAACCTGTTTACACTCGGTTAGATAGCAGTGATAAACTAAAGTGTGACGGCTCCGTGGCGCAGTGGCTTCCCAATGAGTTGCTGCGCTGGGGGTCGCGGGTTCGAATCCCGCACGGAACACGTATTTGTATGGCCTACAAATAATTGTTTCGGGTCTGGATGTTTGTCCTTGTGCAATTTGTGTTTGTTAACTGCCTCCACGATACAGGAGAAAATCCTAGTTTGGGGGTACAGTTTTTTTTTTAAAAAAAAGATCAATTAGTCAGCTAAGTACACCATAAGGCATCCATCAAATAAGTAAACAAGATAATATATAATTATCATTTAGGTAGAATAACAAAACTGTCTTCGCAGATTCATACATGGTAAAGTAATGCTGCATTTTTAATATGGTTGTGGCACGAAAATGACGACTACACCGGCGAGGTTTAAACTCTCACAGAATACTAGCGTAAAATAGCTACTTAATGCTGTGCTGTGTTTCGTACAGTGAGTAAAGAGAATCCCTTTGACACCCTTTTTACTGAAAACGAGGTATCATACCTAACGAGTAATCATTACAGATAGTATACAGTGCGTCTGCATCTTAGTTCTTAGTCAAAGATGGAATGTAGATTTTGATTCTTGAAATAGCTTACACTTGCCATCAAGTGGACTGTGAGCTCATTTGTCAATTTATTCTAAAAATATTTTTTTTAAGTATTTTTAATTTTACCTAAATTAAAGTGAAATATGATATTGTATTCATTATTATTTTTTAATAAAATTCATTTTCATGGTAGAATGTAACAATGAAAATTATTTGAGTACTAAATTTTCACTGCCAGAGACTGAAAAATGACTTCATTTAGTTCCTTGTTTTTATTGCATTTAGGTCTTTTGTATTAAAATTTGGGCCAGGCTTGTTATTGTTTGAAGTTGCTTCATTTCTCGCTTATAAGAGACAGGATCAGCGATAAAAAATCATTGCGATGTGTTCACTGTTACATTTTGTCTCGTGATGGGAACGTTTTATTTCTTTGTTGCTGGGAACATGTTATTTAGCTAGAGAAGTGGAAAATACTACAGGTTAGCAGTTTTCGTTGTACCATTAAGATATATTATTATGGAACCTTTTAACTTTCGTTACCCTTGGTGATCAAACGTCATACATTAGGAACCACTAGCAGTATACGTTTTAACTAGCTCGATTTAATATAATTTAATACTCTTTCAGAAGATAATATTATAAATAATATAATTTTCATTACGTGATTTTTTTGTAACTGCTGGCTGCTCCACGGAGACTAGCCATCTGCGCAGAACAGGATTATAGTCCCCGAGTATAAGCACAAGAACAGGTGCACTCTCTATTCCCTTAGTCTCACGGACCAGTAAAACGCAAATCTGCTACAACCGGAGAAGGATAAGGCGCAGGACTGTGTTTACTTGCTTTCCGAGGCGCGGGGGTAAAACAACACCAATTTCTTAACTCCAAGACACTGTAGAGAATTTCTTAGTAGACGTTATTATAATTTCTTCTTCGTTTTAGATTTTTACTTAAAAATATAGAATTAGAATATAAAACGATAAAACAAATTCAATTGTTTTTCCATATAAAAAGAAAAACAATTCAAGTTTATGCTCATGCAGAAATCTGACTTTAGTCAATTTTAACGGATTTAAAATATTTTTTCAAGGAAAGTAGTGAATGTAAAAGTGCCAAATGATTATCAGCAATTTCACGAGCAAGAATTGTAACTTTGAGGAAAGAGGGATATTTCGAGATCACGAGAGAAATAGCAAGCAGAGTTGCTGTATCCCAATACTGTATCGTTGCCACGTTGCAGAGGTACCACGGCATGAATAATTTAACTGACCAGACCTGCAGTAGTTGCCCAACTCTTCTGACTGCCACTCAGGAGCGCTATATCATTTGGCAAAACTGTCTCTTTTTCGACAAGACACGAATCAGTACTCATCCAGATAACCGACGTGTCCGGTCTGGAGAAGAGTTGAAGACTGTGAAAGGCAAAGAACTGCCACTGGAACCATTCCGCAAGTCGGGAAACTAGTATCCTTTTGGGGTGGAATTATGATTAAAGCTACAACGCCTTTGGTTACATATCGAAGTTCCATGACGGCAGAAAGTTACAAAGTAGTCCCTATTGATGGAACTGTTAAACCATTCCGACTAAACCATGGGCACAAATTCGTACTGGTCGATGATAATGCGCTCGCACATCGAGATCAACGGGTCAATCTGCTCTCCAAAAATACGACATCACGAGGTTAGATTGGCCTGCCGACTCGCTTGACGTAAACCTAACAGAGCACGCGTAGGATGCTCTTAAGCGATCTGTTTGGAACCGTCAACCACCCCCTCAGACAGTGCCTAAGATCAGGGAAGCCGCTATTCAAGAATGGGACAGGTTACCGCAAGATATACTGGATAACTTGATCCTCAGCATGCCCAGGAGGATCTCCTCATGTGTTCAAGGCAGGGGAGGAGTTATATTGTATTAAATTAAACTCTTTCTATTAATAATTTGTTGTATAAATTTTATTAAACAGTATTTTTCTTTACATCAAATTTCCATTAAAATTTTATCAGGATTGAATTACTCAATTTTTGTTATTAAAAAATATAAATAGTTTTAATTTTTAATTTCAAACAGTGTATTTCTATTTAAAAAAGATAAAATAGCGTAAACACTTTTTCATGATAAAGTAAAATTTAAAAAATATGTTAGCTTTTGCCAGTGATTACATACTTCTTTTTAATGTGTCTACATCTATTTTCGATTAAGATTCGAAATGCGGACGCATTGTCTCCCTTGTAGACTAAGATGGAATGCCTGGTTTCTAATAAAAGCTTTTTTAGCAGCTTAACACTGCTGTGTTTCGTATGGTGAGTGTAGAGAACCGGAGACCCTTTTTACTGGAAACGAGGCATTCCATCTTAGTCCTCACGGGTGGCAACGCATCTGCATTTTGATTCGCAAACGAGGATAAATGTAGATGTCTATATAACATAGTCTTTTCCCGTTCGAGCCTACCCATTCGTGCTACAACCATAATATAGCTGCAGCGTGGCTCTATCACGTATACATTTGATATAAGTACGTAAACAAAAATGTAGTCTATTCGTCAGTCATAGTTTGCAGTTACATGTTACTTCTTCGCCTTAATCAGGCCTTATTCTGTAAGCTTGTAAGAGATTTGCTAATTTGCTGTGATTGCGACGGTCGGTGATTGGAAAGGCAGTCGCAATATATTTGCGCGTAGATTGGGCTAAAAATTAACATTCAAAATCTGATAGTAGTTCGGGCTAACTAAGACCTCGGGATGGAGTGCTGTAAAACACCCGAAACGTCAATCATTAATAATAAGTAATATAAGTAAATTAAATGCGGTAAAATCCGTAGCAAAATTCAAGAAGGCATTTTAAATATCATTATTACAAATACAAACAAAATTTTCTTACAGAAAATTATACTCAAAAATTCATCTACTGTCGTTTATATCTCGTAACCCCTAAAAGTTTCAATATTGAATTTCTATTGGGATCATCTAAAGTGTAATTGGAAACTTTTGATAAGGCTTAGGCTTAAGCTTAGGTTTAATTGCTACAGTTATTTGTAATCGACTTAACACGTAACCACAAACCAATAAACAGAACAATAAGTAATAATTTCATTCCATTTTGCTATACTGTAGTGGAATAAAAACTTTACTAAAAACAGAATCAGCCACGGTTTTTATTTTCATAGAAATTACTTTACATGTACAACTGCCGATTCTAGCTTTAATGGTGAATTTATACATACATATAATTAAAATAGAACCTGTAATGTCAAAATAACTGTCTTATGGAATAAAACTAATTTACAGATTTTATTGCGTTTAACTATTTATATTTTATGCCTAAGAATTCGGGAACTTTCCAGCGCTTATGGTCACGGGGGACCCCCGGTCAGAAAGCACTGTAGAAGTAGAAGATTACAGTAACTTTATCTGATGGTATTACTGTATTTTTAGACCACCTTAACTCCTTAAACTTGAAAATTCAATTAACTATGGAGTTAGAAGCAAATATTTTTTTATCTAATCAGCACACAAGCGTGATGAATATCAATATACCAGCCCACATAAAACTAAGAGTTCTTTTACAAACGTTTGTTACGTGATGGAGCCATGCTGCAGCTGTTTACGCATGATAGGGGTTTCAGCTTGTCATATGGCATGTACATTTGGCATTGTAGCTGCTTTTTTTTGGATATATTTCGTCTCTTTACTTTTGACTTATTTTGTTTTTATTTTGATTTTGATTTATTTAATTTGACCCTTGGATTTTCTCTCGAATCACAGGACAGTAGTTTATTGCGTACACATAATGAAAATAATATAGTACTTAAGTTTCGAAAGGAATAGAACAGACAATATACAGTCTCAGGCTGTTTTTTCAGGTGATATTTTATTGAGAATTGCAGAAAATAGTTAAACAACTAACAAAGGTTGTGTTTTATTTTACTTTATTTAACATTACTACAAAACTCCATTCTTTTGTGTTTTTTTTTTTCGATATATTCAAACAACAAAAACAAAACAATGTTTTGTTAATCACAAAACATAAAATAAAAACACAACCCCAGATCCTGTAAAAATATATTTTTTTATATAAGGAGCAAATGTTTACATCTTTAAACTAAGAAATATTTTAAATTTGTTCACGCCGGGCCCAAGCTTGTATGGAATCAAATTAATATTCTATAATACACAAAATATAATGAATAAACTTTACATCTAGAAATCAACTGCCTCAATTATTTATACACATTTATACTTCAGCAGCAATTTCTGCATTGTGTCACTTTTGATTCAAATTTAAATGTAAATATAATAGTCGCCCCAATGAATTTCAATGACATTTAAAGGAAACCCACTAGAAGTCCAAACTAAAGTTATAATTTAATAATGTCATTTAATAATTTAATATGTATTTTAATAGTTTTGTTATATCTATTTACTGTATAGCAAAAGCGAAAAAACAATACTTGAAGCTAAGCTACAACCCACAAGGGTAATTAAGATCAAGTGGACTATTAGTTTTTTTTATAACTCCAATGTGACTGTGTTATGATTACCTTAGTTAAAGTAAAACATTATTATATTATTATGTTATGTCTTTATATTTATTATTATTATTTATTTATTAATTTTATTCGCCTATTCAAGCGTCGCTACTAAGGAAAATATCCCCATTAGAAATCTTATGATCTACGGGAGTGCCTATTCAGCAGTGAAATTTTTATAGAATGTAATGAATGAAATAATTAGTAAATGAAAAAAGAAATACTAAGTTTACTAAATCTTACATTCATCCAAAAAACACATCTGACATACTCTCAACTCGCGGCTTAAAAATATTTCTTAAAAATTATTTTTAAATAAAAATTCTGAATCGTAGACTATCACAGCATGAGTTGCATTTTAATAATCATGTTGTGATATCCATGCACTGATTAGCATCATCTATACATCTATACAAATAAATAAAATTGGAGTGTCTGCTTGTAACGTCAAAATAAAAGCAATTATGCATATAAAAGTATATATGGTACTTATAACAAAAACACAATTTTTAAAATTTTTGTTTCTGTCCGTCTGTCCGTCTGTCTGTCTGTTTGTTCCGGCTAATCCCTGAAACGGCTGGGCCGATTTTGATGGGACTTTCACTGGCAGACAGCTGATGTTATAAGGAGTAACTTAGGCTTTTGTTTTAGAAAAAGAATTAGGGTTTCGCGTAAAAAAAATTAATAACCTAAATTACACGCGGGCGAATTCGCGGAGAACAGCTAGTTAAGAAATATTGCAATTGACAATAAAGAAGCTAATTTCTTCCAAGCAAAGAGCCTTCAACAAGTCTCCTCTCAGTTTTTAAGCTAATTAGATTCAGGACTACTAATCACACTTCATATCATGTTCACAAAATATAATTATTTCTCATATACAATGTTTTCTTTCACAACAGAACACGTGACGTTATTATATATATAATGATCTCAATGAAGGGATGCTTTTCTTCCTAGGAGTCCATCTGTGTAGGGATCACAATTATTTAATCCTCAGGAATAATAACAGGTCTGCAGATTTTTTTTGAAATTATTTCCTTGATTGGATATCCATAGACGATGTTATCTTCACCATCATAATTATCATTTCAGCCAATCACACGTCCACTGAACATAGGCACAAACATTTCTTGAGGCTCACGTATCCATCAACTTCCTGCATCTCTTAATAAGTCGTTACTCCATTTAATAGTGAACCGCCCTATATTTCGCCTACCGGTACGAGGCTGTCACTCGAGAACAACCACTAATAACAAGTGTTATTTGAGGTATGCTTTTCTCCCCATTGTTTGTCTGTTCTTTGAGATATATGGCCTATTACCACTTTAGCATACTGATATCGTTGTGCTACAAGTATATCGGTCACACTGATCTTACTGTGGATTTCTCGTTACTTAGTCCATGGCTTGCCGGGCCTTTTTCATACGACCAGCAGTATACGTTCAGGTCTCAGATTCTTAAGTCATCACTGGCAACACGCTCAATTGACGAAAGTTGTCAGTTTCATATCAAATGTATTGTTAGTTTGTTTAATATTCCGATAATAAAAAATGGATCAATATTTAGTCACAAAAATTAATTTTATAAATAGTGAAAATATTTTAAAATAATAAAAATCGAATTAAAATTAAAATAATAAAGGAAATACCCTTGATAAATTATAGAATTCAATTCCGTATATCCACTAACGTGACTTGCGCTATTTGAAGGAAGTGAACTAGGTACTCTTGAAATATATAGCCACTTAAAAGGAAGTACTTTCAACTCCAGTAATACTTTCTGCGGTCAGAATAAGATCCAATAAATTGTGAATTAAACGTTCCGCAAATTTATTGTGGTCGTTGTAGAGACGAAGTGCTTGATGGTAAAGATTGACTTGTTCGACCTGTTATTAGTGTGTCCTTGCAATTAAATACTTCAATTTGTGCATAGGTTAACTTGAATTTATTCCAAGTAATCAATTAAATGCATTTATAACTGCACAATTATGGTTTATTTTACAATATTGAAGTGACTAATGATCCTACAGCCTACATGATGATAAGTGCCTACTGCAGCATCGACTCTTGCAACCAACTAAAAATAGTCTGTAACTATACCGGATTATTAAACTCTTAAGAACAGTTCCAGTAAAAAAAATATCCTGTATTCAGTATTTACACTCATCACATAAAACACAGCAGCATGAAGCTGCTATTTTACGCTGGTATTCGTATATATTATAACATCTGGTGTGAGAGCACAGTCCTACCCAGTTCGAGCCAACCCATTAGTGCTACAACCATAATAATTCTCTTACGTATAAAACGTATAAAAGCTTTTGCATTAGTAAGAATCTCCTGTCTACTTGGTACAACTTTCTTACTAATGAAATAAAACCCCTTTTAAATTTGCAAAATCCAAATTCCTTAGACAGTGAGCTTAAGCGTTATTATTGTGTCGTTATCCGATTTGCACACAACGTCCCGTGTGTCTAGTATAAAATGGTAAGTATACATTTATCCGCCATTTAGAGACATAATAATTTACACTCGTTTTGATATTATTATTTGGATATTATAATTTTAATTATTACATTTATTATATTATTATTTAGTCAATAATTAATATGTTAGTAGTGCAAATATAGAAATAGGGTTATATTATATTAATGTAATTATCCCATTTCCATTTTAATTATTAAAAAAAGATCTTGTTTTTAAGTAGTTTGCACACCGGAAGGTAGAATATGGCTGTATTTTTGTTAATTATTAGAGTTATTGTAACACATATATAGCTAATAAATAAAATTAATTTGAATTTAGCCGTGGTAGCTTAGACGGTTAGCGCTCAGTGTTAATTTTTCAGTACGCGAGTAACCCGGGTTTGATCCCCGCCGGTACCAATGATTTTGTTAATTTCAATGATAAGTCCTGATTCAACACATCCTCGGTGGTGAAGAAAAATATCGCGAAGAAATTTGTGACTGAGAAGTAAGAAAAAAAATTATTTCGAAGACACGTGAAGTTCGCCTACATGCTCTGAGGCAGCGCGGTGGACACTTCATTGACCTAAAAGCCTCTCAGAAATAAGAGGAGGCAAGTAGTCAGCAGTGAGACGTATATAAGCTGAAACTTTAACTTTTATACATTTCACAATATATGCAACTATTGACTCTTTTTGGTAAGCTATTTTCCAGATTAAAGTGCTAGATCTTTCTGGCATAGCTCATTGCTGCCTCTTACGATATCCACGGGACAAAAGGATTGGGTTGCGTAAGAGAATCCTCTTATGCAACCCTACTAATGGTATGCATACGCTTGCACAGAAATTGAAGTTAAAATAAATATTTTTTCTTCAATATAACTTATAGAGAGTCATGATAATGTTTTACTTACCAGTGATTCGAAAAAATACTATCTCTCCTGGTAAGTACCAGCGAGTAAACCACCGGAACTTTTGTTTTTTGATAAAAGGAACAGTTTACAATAATATTATGTTATTTTACACAATTTAATACACAGAACAAATTAGAAATAGCTTAGTAGCAATCACCTCATTCCTTGGGGCACAAACACACTACATAAACCAAATATCCAACTGCATCAAGATTCAGGTGATAAAGAAAGAAAATTGGGAATAAATTACTTAAAATAAACCTGTCAAGCAACCGCAACTTCTACAAATTATTATCCACTTACAGCATCTATAACTTTTGCAATAAAAATGAACAAAAATGTCCTAATTTAAGGCCGGAAAAATACAAAAAAATTTAATCGAGCCAGCTTGTTCCATTAGGTCGCCTTTCCATAAAATTAGTTGTTTTTTATACAGGGAAGTTCTTACGCATATCCGTCTCGCGGGGACAAGGACGGTATTGTTAGACTTGCACCGACTATATATATAATGCACTATGGTGTTCCATGGTGTTCGTCCACCACCCCTTCTTTTTCTCTCCTGGGCGCATCGGAACACAACGTGCGCCACCTGCGCACAATACCTCCACCCTAACTCCGATACACGAAGACCGTGAGGCTAGGAAAAATTAGCACTCGGGAAACAACTTAAAATAATAGAAAGGTGCGATTGCTTATCCGAAGCTAAACTTTAAGCATATGTTTAATAAACACTTTAAGGCAAAATATGGCCTCCATTGTTCAGTTTTGAAATTTTATAGGTTGTAATGGATGGATGGATGGATATAAAGGGTATATTTATTTCATTTAAAGGCACTTAATGTACGAGGTCGAAATCTGCGGGTCAATCAAATATCAGACGCTGATTGAATTTTCGAGATACGTGTCTAGAATAGATGGGAACCTTTTCATTGGTCTTTTTTCTGTAACCCGCTTACGTTTTTTCGATAGATGCTTTGCTAATGCCGCCCTTATATAAATTTAAGGAAGATTCACACCATTATTACATATTTGAATATTTATGAAGACTAGTGGTCGTGGAAACTTGACCGTAATTCATTAAATTTTAAGGTGAAGAGATTACAATCGGTTAAGCCATTCCGAAGATTAGCCCGAAGAGACAGACGGTCGGACACGGACAGGCGGACAAACAACAATTTTAAATTTCTTTTATAGTTTCGGTTACAGCCTTTTAAAGACTACAATATACATGGGCCTCCCCCATAGTTTGTCTCATAGGGGGACATTTGTCATAGTTGCCAATTGACAAGCGGGTTGGCAACCGAAGTTTTATTTTTATTTTAGTTGTTATTAGGAAAACTCTCTTGCCCATCTCTTGATTTGTTTCCCTCTGTCACCTCTTACTACACCCACGGGATGATATAGGATATTCTTACACCGCCACTACACGGTAAAAAATATTATTCGTGTCTTAATGGCATTCAAATAACCCCCTCAGTTAAAAGACAGTAATATCGATATTACAGACAAGCACTTGGATTTTGTTCATATGTGTAGATTTATTTTGTTGAGTAGTTAGAAATCATCCTAATGTAATTTGTATTAGGATGATTTTTAACTGAAAAAATAAGAAACAATGTGTTACTGATGGACAGCAGTGAACGCAAAATGTTTTATTTGTGTTCACTGATGAACGGAGAATCCTTAGGGATATAGGGAGTATTAATTATTATCCTCTGTAGCACACCCGTATTTACAATTGCGCCACAGTTAAACAAGCAGTCATTGCTACCAGCGCCAACTGATTTCAAAACAATTCCAACATTATGAATTGTAGAATGCTAGAAATTTTAAATTTTGTTATAACATTATATCGGTAACATTACATACTACGAATCAAAACAGTCCTTATCAATATTTATTAATAGGGGCACAAAACAAGTCCCAGGATATTTATAAAATTTTTCCTAATCATAATATAGGTAAAGGATAGTATTTTTATGTATCGGTTATATAGATGACATTGAAATAAATATTTATGTCCTTACATATTTTTCAGAACGTGTTCCTAATTACACAATAAAGTAGAAAAAAGCGTGCTCAGATAATTGAAATAATCTGCTTTATCTACACATCTTCATTATCATCTGTAGATAAAACTAAAGTGTCACTCTGCAATATTGAAGTATTTAGCTGCTATTAACAAGTGGTTTAAATGTTATTTAATTTTTTTAACCATTTTTTGTTTGTCTGTCTTTCCGAACTAATTATTCGAAATGGCTAAACCGATCGTGATGAAAATTCACAAACAGAAAGAGAGCAATGCCAAGAGTGTTTTGGATTATATTTTATCCAAAGTACGTGCAGGATATTAAAATAAACCGGAAAACTCATATAACAGTTTTAAATAATTACCACAACTATAGGAAACAAAAAAAAATTGAGAAAAACTTTTTTAGTTTGCAATTTTACAGTAAGAAGGTTATTACCCTTTATTTTTTGTCTTATAATTTTCATGCGAAATTTATTTTAACGTTATTTTCTTACTTTAAATAACTTTACAACAAAACTCTGTTAACGAATACTACAGGATGAGTTGATAAGACATTTCAATGTGATATTAAAAGATCTAAAAAATTTATTCCAAATATTTTCCCATATCGCACATTAACTCTAGCAAGAAACTGAATTTAAAATAGGTTTTCCTATATTTAACTTCTTGCCCAAAGACCACTTTTAATACAGATCTGCAGGATTTTTTTAAGTTCTATATACTTAAGTAATGTTGAAAAGATTTTTTTTTATTGGATAAGGGTGACAAACGAGCACACAGTCCACCTGATGGTAAGTGGTTGCTGCGGCCCATAGACATCTACATCTATCCTCGATGAGAGAGATGCTAGATATCTAGTATAACGCGATCGTCAATCCGTCTTTCAAGCGTGACGATTAATGCAAATCCTTCATCAATCCTAAATCATTAAAAAAGAAAAAGAAGAAGAATGAAGCAATTGCCGCCGGAATCTTCCTCTTAATGTCTTCTATAGGCACAGCATGTCTTCCTGTTTCATTCTCCTCTATTTACCGTCGTCTCTTAACTCACTCATTTCCATCGCATATCATTCATAACACAGTCCATTCATGTTTTCTTAGGCCCCATGCCTGGCCTCTGATTTAAAAAATCATAGAAGTAACATGACAAAATTTCTAAATGAAAAACCGCAAACTTAGAATAGTTCTATGTAACTAGCAGTAACCGCCTCGTATCAATTCATGATATTTTAAAATTGCACAACTAGTGTCAGCAAATTCAAGATAGTTTTACCCTCAGCGAGGCTGTTTGAGAAATAGAGCGAAATGTGTTATTTGTGCGATTTTTGAACGCTCCATTGGGGAGAAGTTCGGCTCACATATGATTCAGAATTTAAATGTTGAGGTAAAAAATTTTAGAGAATCAACATTGTCTCACATTTAAAATGCCTGTGTATTCATTTGTTTTAAGTGCTCTCTGGCGTAAAATGTTTTGCTTCCTTTGATGTTTACATGTCAAGTTTGTTTTTTAAAATGTAAACGCTGCTTACGTACTAGTAAGTGTTTGACTAGAAGCAAAGATAATGATATCTTTCATTTACGTAAACACTACACATTAAATGAAACTAAATTTATAAAGTGTATGCCTTAAGCGGCAAAGTGCATAGGTATGTTCTACTAGCGCCAAAAAAAGATTCTAACGTCTTGTCGCATGAAATCGTATCTAACAATCATATTGAACATATAAATAATATAAAAAGCACATTTTCAGAAAGATAAATGTTTGTTGAACTTATTATTTTTTTTTATTTCGACCAATTGTTATTTTTACATAAAAAGCGGTTTTAGTGGCATAAGGTGTAGATTTATCAGGTCCGCATGGATGCGTAAAGACGATAAGTTTCGAAAATATCAATTTGTTCTACTCAATCTATTTTGAAACTATTAATGTATCATAGTTCGTTGCTGAAAAATAACGATCGCTTAAGAAATACAAAATATTCTAAAAACCACACTTGACCAAGGTAAGATATTATTATTAGTTTTGTAATCACAGAATTTTCTACAATATTCGTTTCGCTGAAAGAACGCAGGATTTATATATAAATATACCTATACGTTTTTTATCGTTATCCGATGATATCCGGACGTCAGTCTGAGCGAGATTAGAATGGCTCTCCAGCACCCTTAAAAACGGCAAGGCCCCAGGCGAGGATGGAATTACAGCGGAGCTTCTGAAAGCGGGTGGAAAACCGGTACTTGAAGTCCTTCAGAAGCTCTTTAATTCCGTCCTCCATGGTGGCATTACACCGGAGGCGTGGAGCAGAATTGCGGTGGTCTTGTTCTTCAAGAAAGGCGACAACGCTCTCTTGAAGAACTACAGACCGATTTCCCTTCTGAGCCGCGTCCTACGTGCTGTTTTTCGAGAGTCATACGAATCGTCTCGCGCGCAGACTTGACGACTTCCAGCCTCCCCGAACAAGCCGGTTTCCGAAGGGCTTTAGCACCATGGACCACATACATACCCTACGGCAAATTGTACAGAAGTCCGAGGAGTACAATTTGCCACTATAGTCTGGCGTATGTGGACTATGAGAAAGCCTTTGATTCCGTCGAAATTTGGGCGGTGCTGCAGTCCCTTCAGCGGTGCCAAGTTGACTCTCGGTATATCGAAGTGTTGAAGTGCTTGTACAGTAGGGCTACGATGGCTATCCGAGTACAGAACCAGAGTACGAAACCTATCCAATTGCAGAGAGGTGTAAGACAGGGTGACGTCATATCCCCGAAACTCTTCACCGCTGCATTGGAAGACGTTTTCAAGCTTCTGGACTGGAAAGGATACGGTATCAACATCAATGGCGAGTACATCACTCACCTTCGATTTGCCGACGATATAGTCCTTATGGCAGAATCGTTGGAGGACCTAAGCACTATGCTCAATGACCTCAAATAGTGGTTCCCAACGGATAGGTCTTAAGATGAACATGGACAAAACAAAGATCATGTTTAATGTCCATGTCACACCTATGCCGGTAGTTGTTGGGAACACTAAGCTCGAAGTTGTTGACGAGTATGTTTATCTGGGACAAATAGTCCGACTAGGTAAGTCCAACTTCGACCGAGAGGTCAATCGACGGATTCAACTCGGCTGGGCAGCGTTCGGGAAGCTACGACACATCTTCTCGTCAGACATACCTCAAAACCTTAAAACGAAATTGTACAACCAGTGCGTGTTGCCAGTGATGACTTACGGAACTGAGACGTGGTCCTTCACTGCTGGCCGTATGAGGAAGCTCAAGGTCGCTCAGGCGAGCTATGGAGAGGGCTATGCTCGGAGTTTCTCTGCGTGATAAACTTAGGAATGAGGTTATCCGCAGTAGAACCAGAGTAACCGACATAGCCCAACGGATTAGTAAGCTGAAGTGGCAGTGGGCCGGCCATATAGCTCGAAGAACCGACAACCGATGGGGAAGAAAGGTTCTCGAGTGGCAGCCTCGTACCGGTAGGCGAAGTGTAGGGCGTCCCCCCACGAGATGGAGTGACGACCTGGTAAGACATGCAGGAAGTCGATGGATGCAGGTGGCTCAGGACCGTGCTTTGTGGCATTCTTTGGGGGAGGCCTATGTTCAGCAGTGGACTTGTGAAGGGCTGTAATGATGATACGTTTTGGACTTTATGGAGACCTGAAGATGTAATTCGATATCTGCCACTGGAACTCTTCGACGAGTAGAACAGGTGTGCAGATATATAGTGCTCGTTATGTTAGTTATGATGAGACCTTGCCCCTGACTTGAAGGTGTACTTCGGTGAATGCTACTGGAACTCCTCGAAGAATAAAAATAATAGTGTGCTGAGTTCGGGCTCGTTTGTTAGTTATGATGAGACCTTACTTCTGAACAGTGGCGAATTGTCCTTAAGGCAAACTAGGCACGTGCCTAAGGGTGCAAGGTAAAAAGACGCGCGCGCAAGTTTTTAAATGAAAAAAAAATCTTATTACTCCTCGGATTACTCCTAAGTCGCTCTTACAAAATGAGTATATGTAATTTCTAATAGATATAATATAGCCCCTGGAGGGGCGCTGATGAGGTGCTAGCCTAACCTGGGGCGCAATCAACATTTATCAATGACAATGTTGATGGTTCTTACGTCAATCGATATGTCTTAATCATCGATTTAGTATAAACTGACGTTTAAAAGTCTTAATACTGTCAGTGTCATTGGAGACATGACAGTAATCAAAATTCAATATCGCGAAACTCAGACGCCTTATTACTTAAAAGGAAATAATGAAATTCGACGAATTATGTCAAGTAGTCTATATTTGATCACGCCTTTGCAAATCAATTTAGGTTGCTCTAGTCATTTTTCATTTTGAATGGCCATTTAGGATTTATAAACGATTTAAATTTGATTAGCGACCCATTTTCGCTTAAATTTTTAAAACTTATAATTTTGCTGTGATAAAGTTCTTATATGATCGAATAATAAATATTATTAGTATTTTTGTTACGCAGTTGTGTTTTTTAAAACAGTATTAACCTTTTTTATTATTTAAAGAATTAGTAAAATCGGTTCCCAATTGAGGAAGATTTTGAGTAACATATATACAAAAATACGTACAATCGAATCAAACATCCCTTTCTTTTATGAATTCCGTTAAAAAGGTGAAAAAACTACTATTTATGGTTCTTACAACAGAGAAAAAATGTAAAGGTGATTCATTTAGCATTCCACAAGAGCACCTACTAAAAAGAAAATTCTTTTCTTTAGAACGTGGTGCATAAACAAAAATAAAGGAATCTATAACCTATTTTGATGAGCACCTCCTTCCTCCTATAACAACATGCGCTGTTATCTGTGCAATAACTAAATCCAACACTAATTAACCTCTATATATAATACGACAGGTAAGCTTGGGCCTCTTAGAATAATTCGAAAAACCAATAAATTTGTATTTTACGATTTGTTATAATTACGTGAATACTTTCATTCTGATCGGCCTTGGTCCACTGGCAATGCGAAGAGATGTTGCTCTTCTATCACATATTATACCACGGGAAGTCCATTTCCAGAAATCTATTTTAGCCTATAAAAGTCCGCTGTAAAATATATTCGGAGAAAACTAGCCTGTAGACTATCCGCAATAGATTGCCACATACGAATGTCGTAGTTACTAAGCCTCTAAGAAGGGCTGACAACCGCAGTTTTTATATTAATTTAAGTTGTCATCAAGAAAATGCTGTTGAACATTTCCTGTTTTAGTTTTCCTCTATCGGCTTTTATGACATCCACAGAACGATATGAGGTAGTGGATATCGTTACACTACCTCTACATGGTACGGCGATTGCTCAAAGTAATTTTTCGAACTTACCGTAGCTGTCAAATTTCACCTTTGTAAACGACGATAGAACTCGAAACTCTATTCCCGTCATCTCGATAGTTGGCAGTACACTACCGTACTATTCACACGAAATTTTCTGCCACGTACGACCGCTTTGAAATTTTCTATTGGCAGCGGTTTTTTCAGCCTGATACGGCTTAGAGACCTTCGTGAAAAGAGCCTACTTTTTAAAATAGGCATTAAGTTTGCATCTGCAATTAATATTATGTTGGAAATTTTTATAGGCGACGGTGATCACTTGCCATCACCAGCTGAGCCGTGTGCTCTTTAATTCCGTCCTCCATGGTGGCATTACACCGGAGGCATGGAGCAAAAGTGCGGTGGTCTTGTTCTTCAAGAAAGGCGACAACGCTCTCTTGAAAAACTACAGACCGATTTTCCTTCTGAGCCGCGTCTACGTGCTGTTTTCGAGAGTCATTACGAATAGTTTCGCGCGCAGACTTGACGACTTCCAGCTTTCCGAACAAGCCGGTTTCCGAAAAGGCTTTAGCACCATAGACCACATACATACCCTTCCGCAAATTGTACAGAAATCCAAGGAGTACGATTTGCCACTTTGATTGGCGTATGTGGACAATGAGAAAGCCTTTGATTCCATCTAAATTTGGGCGTTACTGAAGTGCCTTCAGCGGTGCCAACTTGACTGTCGGTATATCGAAGTGTTGAAGTGCTTGTACAGTAGGGCTACGATGGCTATCCGAGCGAAAATCTTCACCGCTGTATTGGAAGACATTTTTAAGCTGCTGGACTGGAAATGATGCGGTATTAACATTAATGGCAAGTACATCACTCACCTTCGATTTGCCGACGATATAGTCCTTATGGCAGAATCACTGGAGGACTTAAGCACTATGCTCAATGACCTCAAAAGTTTGTCCCAACGGATAGGTCTTAAGATGATCATGGAAAAAACAAAGATCATGTTTAATGTCCATGTCACACCTATGCAGGTAGTTGTTGGGAACACTAAGCTCAAAGTTGTTGACGAATATGTTTACCTGGGACAAATAGTCGGACTAGGTAAGTCCAACTTCGACCGAGTGGTCATTCGACGGATTTCACTCGAATGGGCAGCGGTTCGGGAAATTACGGCACATCTTCTCGTCAGGTATACCTCATAACTTGAAAACGAGACTGTACACCCAGTGTGTGTTGCCAGTGATGACATGCGGAACTGAGACGTGGTCCTTTACTGCTGGCCGGATGAGGAAGCTCAAGGTCGCTCAGCGAGCTGTGGAGAGGGCTATGCTCGGAGTTTCTCTGCGTGATAAACTCAGAAATGGGGATATCCGCAGTAGAACCAGAGTGACCGACATAGCCCAAAGGATTAGTAAGCTGAAGTGGCAATGGGACAGCCATATAACTCGAAGAACCGACAACCGATGGGGAAGAAAGATTCTCGATTGGCAGCCTCGTACCGGCAGGCGAAGTGTAGTGCGTCCCCCCACAAGATGGAGTGACGACCTGGTAAGATATGCAGGAAGTCGATGGATGCAGGTGGCTCAGGACCGTGCTTTGTGGCATTCTTTGGGGGGAGGCCTATGTTTAGCAGTGGACTTGTGAAGGGCTGTAATGATGATGATGATGACTCGCAGTCTTTTTTTTTCCACCAGAGATTACACCATCCCTAATGGCCGTTGATTAACTAATGATACACATTTTTAATAAAGATTTGTTAACAATATCAAGATTATTCTACAAGGACGGCTAATTAGCGATTTGATACAGTTTTACGAGTTTCTGTACTATTTACAAATTTTCTTATTATATGCACTATATATACTACTAGAAAAATGTAACGTTTTAGGATTATTAAAGAATATGTTGTCAATATAAAATCATTAAAACGTACTCGCAGTCAGGAAGTTGGCGGTGTTTCACTCTCTTGCCTTGAAAAGCACATAAAGACGATGATCTTGATTTCTCTCCGGTCGTGTCGGATTAACGTCCCTAAGGACTATGAGAGTGAGGGTGATATAGAGTGCACCTGTGCTTGCCCAACTTTCGTGCACTAATCCTGTCCTGAACATATTGACGTACTACGTTGAGACTGGCCATCGTAACCGAAATTCGATGTGAAGGACATTATTATTCATAATAATAATGTCCTCCTGACCGTATTTTTTGTATAATCTTTAATAACTTTTATTTTTATGTTTCAATACAAATGAATACAGACTTATAATAGATACTGAACTATTTCATCATCACACCTACACCTTCACAAGTCCACTGCTGAACATAGGCTTCCCCCAAAGAATGCCACAAAGCACGGTCCTGAGCCACCTGCATCCATCGATTTCCTGCATGTCTTACCAGGTCGTCACTCCATCTTGTGGGGGGATGCCCTACACTTCGCCTACCGGTACGAGGCTGCCACTCGAAAACCTTTCTTCCCCATCGGTTGTTGGTTCTTCGAGCTATATGGCCGGCCCACTGCCACTTCAGCTTACTAATCCGTTGGGCTATGTCGGTTACTCTGGTTCTACTTCGGATATCCCCATTCCTAAGTTTATCACGCAGAGAAACTCCGAGCATAGCCCTCTCCATAGCTCGCTGAGCGACCTTGAGCTTCCTCATACGGCCAGCAGTGAAGGACCACGTCTCAGTTCCGTTAGTCATCACTGGCAACACGCACTGGTTGTACAATTTTGTTTTAAGGTTTTGAGGTATTTCTGACAAGAAGATGTGTCGTAGCTTCCCGAACGCTGTCCAGCCGAGTTGAATCCGTCGATTGACCTCTCGGTCGAAGTTGGACTTACCTAGTCGGACTATTTGTCCCAGGTAAACATACTCGTCAAAAACTTCGAGCTTAGTGCTCCCAACAACTACCGGCATAGGTGTGACATGGACATTAAACATAATCTTTGTTTTGTCCATGTTCATCTTAAGACCTATCCGTTGGGAGACACTACTGAGGTCATTGAGCATAGTGCTTAGTTCCTCCATCGATTCTGCCATGAGGACTATATCGTCGGCAAATCGAAGGTGAGTGATGTACTCGCCATTAATGTTTATTCCGTATCCTTTCCAGTCCAGAAGCTTGAAAACGTCTTCCAATGCAGCGGTGAAGAGTTTCGGGGATATAACGTCACCCTGTCTTACACCTCTCTGCAATTGGATAGGTTTCGTACTCTGGTTCTGTACTCAGGTAGCCATCGTAGCTCTACTGTACAAACACTTCAGCACCTCGATATACCGACAGTCAACTTGGCACCGCTGAAGGGACTGCAGCACCGCCCAAATTTCGACGGAATCAAAGGCTTTCTCATAGTCCACATACGCCAGACATAGTGGCAAATTGTACTCTTCAGACTTCTGTACAATTTGCCGTAGGTTATGTATGTGGTCTATGGTGCAAAAGCCCTTTCGGAAACCGGCTTGTTCGAGAGGCTGAAAGTCGTTAAGTCTGCGCGCGAGACGATTCGTAATGACTCTCGAAAACAGCACGTAGACGCGGCTCAGAAGGGAAATCGGTCTATAGTTCTTCAAGAGAGCGTTGTCACCTTTCTTGAAGAACAAGACCACCGCACTTCTGCTCCACGCCTCCGGTGTAATGCCACCATGGAGGACGGAATTAAAGAGCTTCTGAAGGACTTCAAGTACCGGTCTTCCACCCGCTTTCAGAAGCTCCGCTGTAATTCCATCTTCGCCTAGGGCCTTGCCGTTTTTAAGGTGCTGGAGAGCCATTCTAATCTCGCTCAGACTGACGTCCGGGATATCTTCGGATTAGTGTCGAATAAGACTCGCTCTTGGATCGTTACTCACACTTGCGTGTGGCTCCAACGATGACGTGTACAGCTGCCCATAGAACCTCTCAATCTCACTCAAAATCTCAGGTGCCCCGGAAACGATGCTGCCACATTCGGTCTTCAGCTTTGACAGTTGGCTCTTTCTGGCAGACAGATCTCTGGCAAAGACTTTGGAGCCTTGGTTCCGCTCGATCGCTTCTTCAATACGAGCTGTATTGAAGTTGTGTAAGTCTCGCCGCATGCATTTGGAGATCTGTCTGTTCAGTTGCCTGTATGCTGTCAAATCTGTTGAAGAATGTAACTCCATCTCCCGTCTAACAGCCATGAGATTAAGAGTGTGATCGGAGAGTTTTTACGTTCTTCTGCGACGGATCTTGCAGAACTTAACTCCGACCGCATGGACAGTTTCAGCGAGCTTGTCATTCATATCGTCCACTTCATTGCAGTCTTCTAGGCACTGAAAACGGTTTTGTAACTCGAGCTGAAAGGTTTCGGGACTTTGGATTAGAGCACTGAACTATTTACGAGTATGTAATACAACAAAATCAAGATAGATCTTAAAGTAGCTCAAACCGTAATCATCATCATCATCATCAAAATTACAGCCTTTCACAAGTTCACTGCCGCCGAAGATATCGTTGAGACTGGCCACCGTGACCAAAATTTTTCGTTTGCCAAGGAAGAGCACTGAGTACGAAATATAGATACCATATTTGAACAACATTTATAAATACAAATTTTGATTTGAGTTTACAAAGTAAGCCTTACATAACAGCCCTTAAGCTCCCTTGATCATTTTTAATTAAAAAAATATATAATAAGCGATCTAACAGTTTGTCATTAATGTAAAGTGGATCCTGAACACGTCTATCCAACTAAAAACAATTTTATTTATAGGATAAGATGACAAACGAGCACACAGTCCACCAGATGGTAAGTGGTTGCTGTGGCCCATAGACATCGACATTTATCCTAGTTTGCGAATGAAACTGAAGATGCATTTTAACCCGTGAAGACTAAGATTGAATGCCTCTTTTCCAGTAAAAAGAGTCCCCGGTTCTCGATACTCACCATATGAAACACAGCAGTGTTAAGCTGCTATTTTACGCTGGTATTCTGTGAGGTCGTGGTCCTTCCCTGGTCGAACCGATCCATTCGTGCTGTAACTATACTACTAATATGGCAGCAGCATGGCTCTAACATGTATAATCCAGCGTGAAATTTCAAACTTATTTTTATATTGTGTAAGTGGTAGAGCCAACCAACTCTTCGTAGGTGGTGGTAAAGATTCGTTATAACATTATGGTTGTAGCAAAAATAGGCCAGCTGAGTAAGAGAACTTCTCTTAACGAATACCAACTTAAAATAAAATCTTAATGCTGCTGCGTTTCATGTGATGGGTGAGAGAACTGGAAACTTTTTTTACTAGAAACGAGGCATTCCATCTTAGTCCGCATTTTAATTTTGATTCATTATAGAAGATAGTGGTACAGTGGTGATACTATGTGATTCTTTGCTTGTTTATTACCAATATTCAATACATAAATTAATGTTTGTTTGATGTGTAACTATTTTTTTTATATGATAAGGGTAACAAACGAGCACACAGTCCACCTGATGGTAAGTGGTTGCTGCGGCCCATAGACATCTACATCTATCCTCGTTTGCGAATCAAAATGCAGATACGTTGTCACCCGTGAGGACTAAAATGGAATGCCTCATTTCCAATAAAAAGGGCCTCCGGCCACCTGCACTCACCAAGCGAAACGCAGAGGTAAACCTCTACTTCACGCTGGTTTTCTGTGAGGGCGTGGTACCACCCCGGTTCGAGCCGGCCTATCTGTGGGAAAACAAAAGCTGCCCCGTGGCTCTACCACTACGTTTATGCTCTAGTGAACATAAAGGCTTTTGTAACGTCATGAACGAAAAATAGCAGAAAAATTCACATGTCGTACTTTACTAAAGTTCTTCATTGAAAAAATGTGAAAGTTTAACGAATAAACGTATGTGACGTGTGGCATCGAGTAGTGCATCTCAATTATGATCTCGATTTCTCGGAGCTTTGAAGGAAATGATATAGTCAGTAGTTCAAGAGTTCTTAAACTATTAATTAGTTCCACGCAAGAACTCTAAAACACGTTTTATGGTCTTTTTTTCATTCGCATGGTTAATGATAACTCTATTTGGCTTCAGTGCTTTTTATTATAGAATCTATTACCGTGTTTTAATAATATACTGAAATACACAACTGCCACAAAGAATCAGCACGTATATTGCTGTGCCGACCTGAAGTGTAAAGAGCGCTAGTATAATGAGGGCTAATAATTTTACGTTCACCAGATGTCAGTAGTTGGGACTGGGAGGAAGTCTATTTTGCTAGACAATGTCATTTAATTGAGAAGTTATTTTTAACTAAAAGTTTTTCAGTTTCTAGATTATTATATCTATAAACAAAACAATGCTTCAGTGCATTTTACACAATTAAAACTTTTTTTAACTTCGACTTCAAATTTTAGGAATATAAGTAGTTTGGTTTATTCATTTCTAATCTAATTAATATAAAATATAACTAAAATTTCAGAAAAAAACATTAATCTCTACACTTTTCTATCAAATGAACTTCCCAAGCTATGAAATCTTTCACATATTATACCTCATTCCTAAGTACATTTCATCTGTAGCTTTCTTTATTGAATGTTTGATGCAAGACAAGTGGTCATAGAATGCAGTAGTCACTTACTATCAAGTGGTTTGATTGTCACTAATTACTTGGCAATCATGATTGATTAATTTGCACACATTAGGAACACCATTGTCATCGTATTGTTATAACAAAGTACAGAAATTTATAATTCACACTGATGAAGTCGATTTCAAATAACTACCTTACGCTTTATTAGTAATATTTTGTATTGTATTTATAGCAATGTTATAACTTAAAATTATTACGTAACAAAGTTTAATTAGTCATTCTGTAGATAGCTTGTTTCTGCATAAGAGAAAGACCATTATTAGAGTGTACAATATTATAAAAGATGTAGTGTTATGCTACTTACATTTCTTTGTACACTATTTCTCCATTCTGTTTTTGATTTTCTGCATTCATGTTTTGCATCACTTTATACTATTTTTCCATTCTGATTTTGATTTTCTGCATTTATATTTTGCATCACCTTTATTTCTATAGGATCCTGTAACGTTTTTACACAATAACATATCATTTTACTTCGTATTTTCACACTATTTAGCACTTTTAAAATAGCTGTCAATGAAGTCTTACCTTTTTCGGTCTTTTATTGAATTCTCTGTAACTCTACAATTTCAGGCTTCGCGCACGCTGCCGTGCATTCGTTTTTCTTATATGAATAATATCTCATTTCTTACTTAAATGTAATGGTTTCTTAATAACAGTCCTAAAACTAAAAATTGCTCAATTTGATAACCATTGTTTATGTGGTTGTTATGGTAACTTTTATTCAAATTCGTCTCTGGTATGATGTTCTTCCTACATAAATACTCTTTGGCTGTAGGTCATTTACAATAAATTTCGTTTTAATTTAAATAATTTCTCGTTCTCTCTAAAAAGGTATAAAAGCCGAGCAATTGGAGAATACATTCCGCCTCTGGCACCGCTCTCGTGCGGTCGTCTCAGGTAGTCCGCGCAGCCGTCCCCGTACGGTAGTGCTCTCTCGCTCTCGCGCCTCCGCTGTCCTGCTCGCGCTGTACAGCGTCGACGCCTTGGTGAGTCATTTTTGCTATCAGTTCTTGCCCCCCTGTCTTCGGGCGGGGAGGTTTGACTGACCTCCGCTTGTTACCTGTTATATTTTTTGTTATTTTTGTTAACTATTTCTATTTTGGTTTCGTTATTTATTTTTATAACGTGTACGTGTATACTGTTTCTAGGGAGTTACTTGCTCTTTTCAGAGCAAGGCCCTGCTCTTTTAAGAGTAAGGGCATTACTCCTGGAATAAAGAACGTCCCGTTCTTCTGAGAACGGTGATCCCGCCCTTACTGTATAGGTTCAGAACGTCTCTGTTCTGTTCTTTTCAGAACAGCATCCCCCCCAGCCCCATTCGTTTCTTAGCATCATGTCTAAACAAGACCTTATAGGGTCCATCGTATCAGGCCTTAATAGGCTAGATAATTCGGCTCTCGCCGCAATCGTGGCAACCATTGTCTCATATGCCCCTCAGGCAACTCAACCGCCGCCCGTTATAGCGGCCTACCTAGAGTCCAAGAACTCTTTCGCCCCTCTAGAAATGGAGTACGCATGCTCCGAGTCTGAGTCCACTGCGTCGGCCCACCGGAAGAGGCCCGCCACCTATTCTGGCACCGATTCATCGGAGTCCTGTGACTCCGACGGAACCGGTGAGTCGTCCTTTACGACTGTCTCGTCAAAACGCGGCGGTAAACGCACCGCGAAAAACCGCACACCTCCCGTCTCAGCGGCTCCTGCCGCTCCTTCAACCTCCGCAGCCCCCGTTGCTGCCTCAAACCCCGCAGCTCCCGCTGCCGTCCCTGCCCCCGCAGCCCTCGCTGCTGCTACGGCTCCCCTAATGTCAATGGACATCGCCCCACCATCCAAGCCAGCTTCCCGCTGTGACCCAGTCCTTGCAAAGAAGCAAGTCCCGCCCCCTGTCTTCCTAAGAGACAAGGCAAGATTTACCAAATTGTCAAAATCCTTATACGACGCAGGCATTAAATATGACCATGCGATTAACTTCGGGGAGACTATTAAAATCATTCCCAACTCTATCGATGCCTTCCGTAGTATCACCAAGCTATTCACAGCCGAACAAGTCTCCTACCATACATACGCTCTTCCGGAAGAGCGTAAAGTCAGGGCCGTCATCCGCGGCATTCCATTCGAATTTTCCAACGAGGAAATCCTTGAGGACCTTAAGTCCCAAGGTTTCCCTGTAGAAGCCGTGCACAAAATGCACAATAGAACGGGCCAGAGGTTCAATCTTGCCCTAGTCATTCTAACCAACGTGCCGGAGGCTAAAGCCATCTTCCGGCAGGTACGCACAGTGTGTGGCCTGTCGAGAGTGAGGGTTGAGCCCACACATAGGCGCGGGTTCCCGGCGCAGTGCCACCGCTGCCAGTTATATGGTCATGCGGCGGCCAACTGCTCCGCCCCACCCAGGTGCGTTAAGTGCCTTGAACCCCACAACACTAAAGAGTGTCCTCGGCCCAAAGATGCCGAATCCCCACACGCATGTGTCCTGTGTAAACAAACAGGCCACCCGGCAAACTACAGAGGCTGCCCCTGCGCACCTCATCCTCGCCCCAGTAGGCAAGCTCCACCGCCGGTCAATGATCGCTCATTCCCGGCTCTTTACCAACGGCCCCGTCAGGGCCTTTTTCAGCCCATCCCGGGTTTCTCTCGACCCTCTCAGGGTCCCCTTAGGCCCCCTCAGGGCATTATTCGGCCCCCTCCGGGCTTCGCTAAGCCTATGCAGCCTCCAGTCTTTCCCTGGAGCTCCAAAAAGGCAGACCCACCGCGGACAACAACCTTCGCCCCACAACAATCACAGCCCTCAATGGCTGATGACCTAAAAACGGTGTATTCCGCTATTAGGAACATCGACGTTGGGGAAATCGCTGTGTTAGCACGCAAATTGCGCGCTGCAAGGTCCCCTCAGGACCGTCTCCTCGCTCTTGCAGAGCATCATAATCTTTTGTACTCGTTGTAAGTTAAGTTAACTTAATTAACTTAACTTACAATGACAGAGCAGGTTGCTCTACCAAAGTCTCACGGTCGTATCAAACCTAAGGGTTTATCGCTTGTATCCTTTAATATTCGCGGTTTGCGAAATAACCTCCCAGAACTTAAGCTCTTTCTTCAAAATAGTGAAGCCGATTTCTTTCTCCTACAGGAAACTAATCTCAAAACTAAGGACACTAAAGGCCTTTCTATTAAAAACTTTTCTCTTCTTCGTAATGACAGGCACGACCGCCGAGGTGGCGGTAGGGCCATTTATTACAAGAAGTCACTCCACTGCTCTCCCATTTCTACTCCGCAGCTTACAATATGGAAGCCACGGTATGCAGGCTTGCTATGACTGGACATCAGTCCATCTTCATAGCCTCCTGTTACATCCCTTCAGGAACCCATCCCCTCAAAAAAGATTTTGAGTCTATTTTATCTTTAGGCAATTCAGTCATTATGTTTGGAGATTTTAACTCCAAGCATACTGAATGGACATGCCGTACTACCTCCCCTAGTGGCAAGATACTGCTCGATATCACGCAGTCTCTTGACCTCACCGTTCACAGTCCCCTAGGTGCTACTCACTATCCCGATGTCACCGACCACGCTCCCGACGTGCTAGATTTTGCACTACTCAAAAGTGTTTCCCTCAACCTCAGGGCAATCGAGACACTAGACGATCTAGGATCCGACCACCGACCGGTCTCCCACATTCTTGGCCATCAGCCACCCCCCTCAACACCCTCGACTAAAACCTTCACAAATTGGAAGGGCTTCAAGGAGTCCCTAGCGAATGCTCTGGACTCACAGGACTCTCCCATCTCCCTATCGTCGGACTTAGACAATCCCGAAAAACTCGACACCGCGGTCGATTCACTCTCCACCCTTATTAAAAACTCCCTTAAGGAGAATGAAAGGGTAGTCCCGGTTGCTAATAATAGTGGGCTTCCCCTACATATTAGCAACCTATTAAAAGCCAAGAAAGCTGCTTTCCGGAGAGCAGCAAAATACCCCACGCCCGAATATAGGCACACGGCTAATCGTCTTCAACGAGAACTCCGTTTCCGCCTCTCTGAATTTCGAGACCTCGAAAAGAGTAAACTCATGGAGAATATCTCTCCCTCTCATACAGCCTACTATCGGATGGCAAGAGCCCTCCGAATAGACGCTATCACCCACACTCCCCCTCTCTCCCGTCCCGACGGTACGGTAGCCTTCGAGGACGAGGAAAAGGCTGAGTGCTTTGCAGACAGCATTGCCGCTCAATGCTCTCCTAGCTCTCAACCCGTTGACCCTTCACACGTCCAGGCAGTGGAAGATGAGGTCCGCCGCCGGAACTCACCCCCTACAGCCTCCGAACCTATCTCTGTGTCCAATGATGAGATTTCATCCCTCATCAAAGGACTTAAACCCAAAAAGGCTCCGGGCGCGGATGGCATCTCCAACCAAGCCCTAAAACACTTTCCTGAGCAGGTGTTAACCTTTTTATCTATTATCTTCAACGCCTGCTTCAAACTTAGTTACTTTCCCACTACGTGGAAAGAGGCAACTGTGATTGGTATTCCCAAGCCAGGCAAGCCTCTCAACCTCCCCTCCAGTCATCGCCCCATTAGCCTCCTCAAGGCCATGGGCAAGCTCTTTGAAAGAGTCATCCAAAATCGCATGAGGCGCCATCTGTTTCCCACAGACGGTGACCCTCTTATCATTCCCCATCAATTCGGTTTCCGAGCGAAACACTCCTGCCCCCAACAAGTTCACCGTATTGTGGAATATATCCTCAGCGGTTTTTATCCCCGTCGTCATAAGACTATCGCGGTCTTTTTCGACATCGCCAAAGCCTTTGATAGAGTCTGGCATACAGGCCTTATCTACAAACTATACAAAATAGGTCTCCCCGATCGTCTAGTACGTCTCGTGGCCTCTTATCTAAATCATCGTACCTTTCGTTTTAGACACGAAGGCACGCTATCTTCACAGCGCCCCATCAAAGCTGGTGTCCCTCAGGGCTCAGTACTTGCTCCTCTGCTGTACATCCTGTTCACCAACGATATTCCCATTCCGCCGAAAGGTGTTCAGCTCTCTCTCTTCGCAGACGACACTGCTCTCTACTGTAAAGGTATCTCGCTACCTTTCATACGGAACAAGGTCCAAAAGTCAGTTGATGACCTAGGAGCTTGGTTCAAAAAATGGCGCATCGATGTGAACCCGGAGAAGAGCTCCGCCGTTCACTTCGATTATAAACGACGCCGTATCAAAAACACTCCACCAATACGTATGCTAGGGACCCCTGTCCCCTGGCATACGTCTGCCAAATATTTAGGTGTCACTCTAGACACAGGGCTAACTTTCAGGCCCCACGTCAAAAGAGTAACCCGTCACGCACGTTTTTACCTGAATAGGCTCAACAGTATGTTGGGCCGACATAGTAAAATGTCCATCAGAAACAAGCGTACCCTTTATAAGGTCTGTATACGACCAGTCATGTCCTACGCGGGCCCCATTTTTGCCCACGCTAACCCTAAAATTATTAATGAACTCCAAGTAGTTCAAAACCCTTTCTGTCGTCGAGCTGCGAACGCACCTTGGTACGTCCGTAATGCCGACCTTCATCGGGACCTAGAGCTCCCTACAATTCAACAATTTCTTAAAAAACTCTCAGAGAACTTCTTCAAAGCCTCAGAGTCGCACTCCAATCATCTTATTCGTGAGGCAGCTACTTATGCAGCCCCACTCCCCTCTCGCTATCGAGTCCGCAGGCCGAGAAACTCTCTCGGACCCGCCTAATAAACTGTCAAACGACCTGAACTGCCTCATGGCGGCTCAGGCCAACTCTAATTAAATTATTCATAATTAATTTGCCTTCGTAGGCACTCCCTCAGCGGCTCGTAGCCGCCTGCGCCCTCTTTTCCCAAAAGAGGGTCGCTTCCGATACGGCATAAGAAGCTTTAAACAGCTAGTTGCCACTCCCCAAAGGCGGTTTTTAGCGGGTATCACTTAGGTCCCCCGGTAGGCAGTGAGTCCCGCATAACCAGGACAGACCGGCTGTCGTGGTATGCGTAATGCATTTTCCGCCTCCCTCTGTGGTAGCCCATTTTCAATTGCTTCGGGCGCAAAAAAAAAAAAAGAATACAGGATAGTCTCGCTTCAGTTCTCAAACGAGAAACATCTACTAAAGGCCTTATCCCGGGGCCGCTTTGCCCCGGGATCCTGCAAGCCTCCATCTACACGTGAAGTCGTCGGCAGTCTGCTTCAAGCGCAGGGCCACACTACCTTCGGGCGCGCTACGACTGCTTGCTCCAGGCGCCGAGTGCACCTACTGCCCGCGCTACCTTCGGGCACGCTACGACTGCTTGCTCCAGGCGCCGAGTACACCTATTGCCCGCGCTATCTCTGGGCGCGGCGACTACTTCTCCAAGTACTGAGCGCACCTACCCCAGGCGTTCCGTGCGCCGGCTCCGGACGCTGCGTGTGCCCAGTCCAGGCGCTGCGTGCCGTCGCCGCTGAGAAACCTCAAGCTCTGCGTGTGCCCATTTCTACAAAAGCAGCGAGGCTCCAGGCTCCACTATAAAACTATATTGTCCTATTCTCCTATCTTTATTTTTTTTAAACTTAATTGTCATCTCATTTCATCCATCATCTTCATATTTTTTATATTTTTTAAAAAATTGTAAATACTTTTTTAAAAACTTAAATATATTATTTTCTTGGTCTATTTTGTTGTTTTGCTGTTCTTAGGTTAGGTTATATTTTTCTTTTCTTTAATTGTCGCTTCACGACAAAAAACAAAAGAGTCAGTATAATTACGGATCATGCGACAGAGTAATATTTTTATGGTTGTAACAGGAATGGGTCGACTTGACCGGGTAAGAACCACGCTCTCACAAAATACCAGCGTAAATTAGCTTTATACTGGTAAATGTAGAGAAACGGAGAACCTTTTTACTGGAAAAGATGCATTGCATATTAGTTCTCAGGGTTGACAACGCATTTGCATTTTGATTCTTAATTGGGGATATATGTACTACATATTTGGTTTTCGGCGGGGTTGATCAGCTGATGATGTTCTGGTATACCTGAATTATGGATGGGCAGAGGTTACTACCTCCAAGAGTCCAAGAGGGAGGCATTGGCCGTTAGTTTTGACATTGCGACTGCCTTTAATCGGGTTTGGCATAAAGCGCTTCTTTCGAAGCTTACCTTTCCTATGGGCTTCCCGAGAAATTGTGCAATTGGATCACCAGCTTTCTTGCGAATCAAATCATCAAGGTTGTTGTAGACAGCTCATGCATGCTCCGACTACAAGCATATTAACGCTGGTGTTCCACAAGTCTGTGTGCTATCACCAACGCTGTTTCTTCGGCATATCAATGATATGTTGCAAACCGGTAACATTCATTGCTATGTGGATGACAGCACTGACGATGCTCTATACACCGGCCGTGCCAATATTTATCGGGAAAACGACTATTGACAAGTGAATATCTAGTCCAGTTTAGTCCTCAGAGATACAAGTTTGCGTGTTTACCGCTAAAAAGAACCCCTTTGTCGTATCTCTTCAGTTTCATGGCACTCTCCTTGTTGCCTCTGCCAGTATCGGAATCCTCGGCGTCGACATATTGAGTGACGTGCAGTTTCATGGTCACTTAGACGAGAAGGCCAAATTGGCCTCTAAAATGCTTGGCGTACTCAGCAGAGCGGGACAGTATTTCATGCCAGCACAACGGATGCAACTTTACAAGGCACAGGTTTGGCCTCATATGGAATACTGTTCCCATCTCTAGGCTGGGGCTCCCACTTGTGCCAGCTCCTTCCACTCGACCGCATCCAACGCAGAGCGACTTGAATCGTCGATGACCGAGACCTTTCCGATCGGCTAGATTCATGGGCGATGCGAAGAGATGTTGCATCCCTTTGCATTTTCTTTCGCATTTACTGAGAAATCGTTCGCATTTATCTTAGCCTCCAAATTTTACGAACGCACATCTCGGCAAAACTCCCGATACCATCCACACCATCTGGATGCTTGGAGGTCCACCACTGTACGTTTTACTAAGATTTTTTTTCGTGTACGACCTCTTGGTGAAATAATTTACCATTGGCAATTTTTCGTAACGATACGACTAAGGGACTTTCAAGAAAAGAGCTGACTCCTTTTTAAAAGGCGGGCAATTCACCCACAATTCCCTTGGTAAAAAAAGTGATATACATTCTGTAAATACTAGGAACAAACACAAGCTAGTGATGCCAGTTTCTCGACTCCACAGAGTCAGTAATTCATTCTTGGGGAAATGTATACGCTATTACAACAAGGTCCCGGAAAGTGTACAGGTTCTCTCTATTACCAAGTTTAAATGTTTTATTAAGCTGAAACTGTATAAAAAGGGTTATTATAGTATAAATGAATACATGGTTGATAATAACCCCTGGGAATGAGGTGGTCGCTTCCAAGCAGTTTCTAAAATAAATTTTGTAAATAGTTAGTAATCATTTATATTGTAAAATTTATTTTAAAAAAATGTCCCGCTGGGTTTCTTGCTGGTTCTTCCCAGGACAGAGGGTATTTTTTCGAACCAGTGGTAAAGTAAAAAATGACTTTCAATAAGAATTACACATGTAATGTATATTGAATATAAATTATTCTATTCTATTCTTTTCTATTCTTGGTGTTGCAGTTGTTCATGGGCGGCGATAGTCACTTACCATCAGGTGAGTCGTAAGCTCATTTGCCCCCTATAAAAAAACAGTATCCACTTACCATCAGGTGGACTGTGTGCACTTTTGTCACCCTATTTTGTAAAAAAAGAGATGCCTTTGTACCACAGCGAAGCGTTTGAAAAGTTGTTTCGTCTTTATTGGTTTGTGTAACGCTAAACGTTTACTATGCGTAAATAAAGTTTTAATTAACGTGTATAAGGGTCCTATCAGAATGTATGTTAAGATGGTGTGGGAAAAGAGAGTTCATATGTGCTTGTGTGCATACATATGCACGTTGATCAGACTGGTCATCGTAGCCAAAATTCCGTCAAGAAGATAATAAATCGGCACTTAAAATTGTATTTTACGGGAATACTTGACATTTAATAAAACTAACTTTTCGGACTTTATCGCGTATGATTTAAAATATTTAACTAAATTCTATTCAGTGAAAATGAAAAAAATCGTAACCGCCATTAAATCAGATATGATAAATAACAAATCTCCGCAAAAGAAAACCGATTCCTACCATGATGATGATTCACAAGGCTTTTGTAACTAAAAAAAACTTTAAAATTTCAATAAAGACGATGGACGGGTGTTGCCATCTACTTGGGATACATAATTAATAAAATTAAATCCAAACCCAAGCATATCACTGCAAAACTTCAAGATACTGTAAGCTCAGTCTACGTAGATTAGACCAAAAATTAATATTTAAAATCTGAAGGTAGCGGGGCTGTAACATCGGGACATCAATCACCTTAGTCCCTCCGTGACCATGGGTGCTGTAAAGCACCCGAAACGTTAAGGAATTAAGAATTAGTAAAATTAAGCGCCTTAAATTTCATAAAATAAGTTTTATTCGAATTAAAGTTGTAATTAACAATTTCATTTTTGCTGTCGGAGGTCGATCCCGGCTTGCTCCCGTACTGTGACATTTACATTGTGCGTTGTAATAGAATAAAAAATCAATGTACAATTCAAAAATTATTTTTCCAACAACGAAACGGCTTCGTGGCGCATATTTATATAAAATGTAAGATGCCTCCACCATGCGGTAGAAAATATTAGTCTGGAAGTAGTTAAAAAAAAAGAATTTTTAAAATTATGGTTACATACCAAATCCACCACAACTCTCACTTTCCCTTTTCTGAGCGGACGAAATTTGTATATTTTATTTGCCCAAAGAAGTTATTCCACAAGAGCGACTGTCTTATATTTAATTAACGAGATAAGGCCTAAGAGAGGGTAAATAAAATTTGATTAATCCAAGACGTTTGTCGCATATAAATTTATGATGATTCGCTGAATACTTACGATTCTCATGCTTTTGGTTGTTACTTGAAAGTTATAAATATTATGTTTTTATAGAAGAAAAGGATTAGATTCGATATAACTTACAATAAATTATGAGAGATATTGGATATTGTACCAATAAATAGATATTGTGGTTTTGTACGATTCATATCGTCCACTACTCTAATGAATAAATAAAAAATATTTTTTCTTGTCGGGCCACGGCATAGTAAAAATATTTACTATGTCGTGTAATGTAAGTGTAAGATGTCCACTACCTCTTATCGTCCCGGGGGTTTCGTAAGAGGAGATAGAGGGAAATTGAAATAGGTGATTGGCAGTAGCATCTGCTTGATAACAATTCAAAGTAATAAAAAACAACGGTCAACAACCCGCTTGCCAGGCGTATCAACTATGTTAAAATCTCCTCTATGAGGCAATCTATGGCGGAGGCCCATGATTTTTAAAGTCATAGGCCTCCACCATAATCTCCAAATATCTTTAAAAACCCTCTAAGTATTCTTACTCACCACGGAAGTGCAATAACATTTAGAAATAACTCTAGCAAGAATGTTAATGGAATGCTTCATCGGGCTGCTACTTGAATTTCTGGTATGATTTGTTTTTTATAATTTGCATTGTACATTTTTTCATTGACTTATAAGAGAACAGAATAGATAAGAATATTTTTATTCGGGATATATTACAAGAGTACTTAATCAAAGTCAATATTTTACTCACTGGATCGGGAAAAATCTTTATTCTCCGAAGAACTGGCAAAAAAATTTTTTTACATTATATGTTCAATCAATCATTATAAAATCAACGTAAAAGTAAGAGGAGACAGAGGGTAACCAAAACAGGAGATGGGCAACAGCATCTTCCTCTTAAAACTCAGAATAAATTTAGAAAACCCAAAGGTGCATGCCTCATGAGCGTTTCATTATATTTGACGAAGAAAATAAAAATAGTGACGATAATTTTTACAAGAAAAAAAAACCAGAGGATCTGATAAACTTTCATTAATAACTTTTAAACGATGTTGAGTACAATAACAAAAATTAATAAGAATCCTCCTTAGAATGTATGAAATCTTATTTAATAGTATGTATCTCAATCTATTGCTTACATTCCTATTAAGCGAGAAGATTCACCAACACACAGACCAACGGACAGCCGTCCTTATATTTTATCAATAACATTTTTGTTATGTAATCTAAAGTTAATTAAGTAGAAAATAAATTAATCTTATAATTCATTTTCTATAGTTATTGTAACGTTAAAAATAATATGGATTAGATGTCTAGCTAAAATATAAGAACCATTATATGTAGTGAAATTAAGGTATGGCCACATATCGAAAGTAAAGCACTCCCTCACGTTGTGAGGCTTGCAATAATACGAGGGTGGATTGAAAAGTACTCGGCCTAACCAAGAAAATAAACACATACTAAATCAGTTATATTTTTATTTTTCTACATAATCACCATCAAGTTCAATACACTTTTGCCACCTCCCCTTCCAAGCATTTAGACCGTTGAAAAATAATGATTCTTCCTTAGAGTCAAAATATGCGTCTACAGCTGCTTTGACCTCGTCGTTTGTCGAAAATCTTTGACCTCCCAAGTGCTTTTTTAGGTTAGGGAACAGAAAGAAGTCTGATGGTGCCAGATCAGGTGAATACGGCGGATGCGGTAACAGTTCAAAGCCACAGTTGTGAATTTCAGCCATTGACTGTACTGACGTGTGAACACGGGCGTTATCTTGATGAAACAGGACTTTTCTTCTGAGCAGTCCTCGACGTTTGTCTTTTATTTCCCCTCGTAAACGACGTAGTAAGGTGCAGTATTAATCAGAGTTTATAGTCTGACCCCTTTCAAGATAATCAATCATAATCACACCTTTCGAGTCCCAGAATACTGAAGCCATCACCTTATTTGCCGACAAAATCGACTTAGCCTTTTTAGAGGGTGGTGAACCAGGTCTTCTCCACTCTTTTGATTGTTGTTTTGTTTCCGGTGTACAGTAATGAACCCATGTTTCGTCTATAGTTACAAAACGATTCAAAAAATCATCTGCATCGGCTTCAAATAACTCCAAACAGTCGCGTGAAATAGTCAATCGCGTCCTTTTTTGTTCAACTGAAAGCAGTCGCGGAACCCACCTCGCAGACACCTTGTGGAAACCCAACTCGTTGACAATGATGTTTTGAGTTCGTTCATAAGAGATGCCTATAATCTCGGCTATCTCTCTAATTTTTAATCTGCGGTCTACCATTATTAAATCAAGTACTTTTTTAATATTTTCGTCAGTAGTTGACGTCGAAGGCCTTCCAGAGCGGGGTTCATCTTTCACACTCTCTCTACCACGCTTAAATTCTGCTATCCATTTTTTGACGGATGAATATGACAGAGCACAATCGCCTAATGTACTGATCATGTCATCATGGATGGCTTTTGATGATAGCCCCTTCTTATGGAGGTACTTAATGACGGCACGCTGCTCGATTTGCTCCATTCGCGGAAATTATGTCCGATTACTTTGTTAATAAATTTATAAAATCACAACTAATTATCGTACACGTTTCGAACTTCACACAATGAACTAGTCTGAACTGAACTAAATAATGTGGGTAGATTTGATTTTTAGAATTGAATGGATCTGTGTTAGGCCGAGTACTTTTCAATCCACCCTCGTAAAAAACGGCAGTTACTAACCCACTTGGCAACTATGGCAAAATCACCCCCGGAAGGCCTATGTGGACTTTTATAGGCTATTCTGTATTTTTTACGTGGTAGAGCCATGCTGCAGCTATATTAGTAGTATACTTGTAGCACGAATGGGTCGCCTCGACCGGATAAAGACCACGTTTTCACAGAATTCCAACGTAAAATAGCAGCTTAACGCTGCTGTGTTTCGTATGATGAGTGTAGAGAACCGGAGACCCTTTTTACTGGAAAAGAGGCATTCCATCTTAATCCTCAAGGGTGACAACGCATCTGCATTTTGATTTTTAATAGAGGATAGATGTAGATGTCTATGGGCCGCAGCAACAACTTACCATCAGGTGGAATGCGTGTATGTTTGTCATCTTTATCCTATTAAAATATATATATATATATATATATATATCCAATGTTTGGTCAGCGGACACCATTAAAACTGCAGAGCCATTTCTTCCAACTTGAGCGAACTTCAATTTAAATATTTTTTTATTGCCAACCGATTTAAATGAAACAATTACTGATATATTATTTTCCTTTTTCCTTAATGGAGATAAACGTGCACAAACGCACAGATAAACAGACAAATATTCTATTTATTTTCACATCTCATATAACATTTGTACGTCCTGTTTTAATAACTTTCTTACTTTCTCTTTTTCTCTGTTGTACGTATATCGCTTTATTTTTATATATGGTATTTTATTTTATATTGCTATAGACACTTTACGATATAGACTAGCGTTTTCATTCTGTCGCTGTGATCGTATGGGGATATCATCATATAACAGTGTTAAATTATTCATGAATGCTTACCGCCTCATTTATACGTACGATAAAGAACGAGTTGTTATTATATTCTTAATATAAAATAATGCAAATACAAAAAATGTTTAATATTCTTTCACACAATTTTAAAATGTTACTTTATATTTAGTTTAAGTAAAGGTAAATTTCAATATTATGTAAATAAAAGTGTTCTAATGTCAAGAACCGACGCCAGGGGGCGCTCGGCTCGGCGCGATACCGGTTTTGATGTTCGGTTGAGCAGGGTGTGTGGCGAGAGCGCGCGAGCGCAAATAGGAGTCGTTTGCCAGCTGTGCTATCGACAGCACGCTGTTAACTGGTTCGGGAACGCGGAATAATGTAGGCGTGTCGAGTATATATACTTCCTAGGATTCGTGACGCGCATTCCTTGTTTGAGAGCTTCTCCCGGAACTTAGTTGTGTTTAACTTTGAATCTGTATATAAGTGCATTCGACAATATTAACTACTAGTGTGGTATTTGATATTCTAGAAATAACTGTTGCCACGCGAAACGGTAGTGACGTTTGATCCGGACATTCTGTGTTCGTTTTGTGTGTTAAGCGCTATAACAAACGAGAGTTAGTGACTTCTGGAAGTTAGTTAATCGTACGATAGAGTTAATGGACTGTCCTCGTGACGAACGAAGAAAGTGACTGTGGGCGACTCCGCGGAAGATTACCACAGCTTGGAGCAGTGCTAAAGTCCGAGCTGCTGCCGACGGCAACGGTCTAATCAGGTCTACCACTACCAGTCACACACAGATACACATTACTGACCCTTACTTCCATTCACCCTACAACCACATGCGACCTGACCGAACCCTGAGACCGCAGTCGCCTTGGATATAGGTAAGTAAGCTCAGGTTTAATACTCTCCCTGTTGAATCGTAGTAGGATAGAACGCTCCCCCTTATAGTTTATTGTAATTAGAATAATTCCACGAGGCCACTTTAGGAGGCCCAACCTGCATCTGCTTGTAAGGTCTTCCGCGTATGGGCCCGGAAGATCCTACTGTTAGATAGGCAGCTGCAGGCCGTATCATTCTAGTAGCAGAGCGTGGTTCCGGGTTCGATTCCCCGTTCGATCCCGACCATAGTATTTGATAAAAATTAAACAATTTTGGTGGCAGGGAGCGTTGGTTTGATTGGTTTAATTTTGTGTCTACAATCACGCCCGTCCGTAATACGTAAAATTAAAATTCTTTCCTTGGTTTTCTTGTGGCTTGCTTTTTTTGTTATTGGCGGGTATTTGCTAATGCCACGCCCGTAGGTCGCGCAAGCGGGAGTTTTTCTAGAGAGATGCGTTGTGTAGGTAGATGTTTATTATCACGTAATCGGTTAATTATCGTAGTCGGATAGTTATAGTGGATTACTTATCGAAGGGTCGATTTCCGATCGAGGCATTTTTTGTTGATCGACCGTGATGTGTATCTTATTTGTATTGTAATTTGTATTTGAACTAAAGAGTAGTAATTTGTATTTGCGCAATTTGAATTTAACTTGATTTGATCGCACTAGTATTTGTTATTTGTTAATTTGATTTGTGTCTTTTTTTTGTGCTAAGTTGTATTTAATTTAATAAGTTGTATTTCTTATTGGTGTAATTTTTATTCAACTCGATTTTATAGGAACGGCATTTGTTAACTGTTAACTTTTTTTTGTATTTGTTATTTGTTATTTTTGTAATTTGTGCTCGAGCTGCATCGTAATTTGTATTTAGTAGTGATGCCATCGCCCAAGCTACTAATCCGTTGCCTGCGGACTGAGTTACGCTGGGTCCTCAGCGCCCATGCTTTGATAGGTCGACCGGATAGGGTCTATAACTTGAGGAAGCGGCTCGAGCAGGTCGATGCTCAAAGGGCCGCAGTTGAGGAGGCATACGCTGAGATCGAGGATTCGGATTTGGAAGAGGGAGTCCTGGACTCCAGCTTCGCGGACTACCAGCAGTTCCAGTCGCTCACGGACGAGTTGATCGAGGCTGAAGGCAGGTATGCTGAGGAGGCGCGTGAAAGTCGGATGAGTGGCCTGCCCGAGTCCTCTCGGAAGCAGCCCCAGCCTGAGCTGTTGGGACGACTCGCAACTCTGGACCTGCCAAGGTTCTCCGGGGTCCTTTCCGAATGGCTAACCTTCGTTAGTCTTTTCGACAGCCTAGTGGACGCCCGGAGTGACTTGACCCCCGAGCCAGAAGATGGCGTACCTCCTGGCCTCACTGAAGGGAGAGGCCCTGGGCGTCGTCGGTCACTTGGGATTGTCGGACGACGCCTACTCGGGACCTCCTAGCCAGAAGATACGCCAACGTCCGGCGAATTGCGGACGAACATGTTAAGCAGTTAATAAGCCTCCCGCTGCTTAGTGACCGGGCCCAACTACGTCCTGATCCGGTGAATCCAGTCTTGGTGGCCTGTAATACGTTGAGGCGGCTGGATTTACCAGTGGGCAAATGCGCCTTTTTGTTGCTCCGCATCGTGCTGTCCCGTCTACCTCTCGACCTTCGAATACATTTTGAGGAGAGGTACGGCGGGGACGGCGCCTCCTATATTCCGCCCTTCGATGACCTGCTGCAGTTTTTGGAGGAGCAGTGCCGGCAGATTGAGAACGCGGCGGGCACCGTTGACGACATATGAGCCGTGCCCAGTGAGAGGCGGAATCCGCCGGGCAAGTCGTCGTCAACCCCCCCCCCCCCCCCAGGCCTTTTGGAGCTCCCGCGGGAGGGCGTCACTCCCTACTATCTTACAGTGACCTAGCGGCCAGAGAGGCCCCCTCCTGCTCCTATTGTCGAGCATCTGATCACCGGGTAACGTCGTGCCCGAAATTATTAAGTAAGCCGGTTCCGGCGAGGCGAACTATCGCTAAGGAGCGCCGCTGGTGCTACTCATGTTTGGAAGGGCACCTCCAGCGAGACTGTCCGCATTGGCAGTCCTGTCCGCATTGCCAGGGCAATCATCATTCAGTTTTGTGCCTGGAACCGAACGGCGTCTCCGGCTCTGCCAGGCCCTCGACCCCACGGGCCGGGCCGCTCAGCCACGCCTTCTGACGGGCGACTCTCGGCGCCTGCCGGCCAGCCACCAGGCCCCTTGGTTTGAAAGGGGTCCCTCCCCCGACCAGTCGGCCCAGGGGCGGGGGTGTCATCACCCCCCCCCCCCTCAGCGTGTTGAGAGGAACTTCACGGCCACTCATCAGTCCGCTAGACCCTTCTCACTCCCGTTAGCTGAGTGGCCGCGATTGGTTTACCACCGTTCCCCTTTTGATGGAGGCGGCCCTAGCTAGCTGCCGCCTTAGCTCCTACCACGGCCGCCTCCACTGAGCCTTGAGCCGTCAACAGTCCACTTGTCAAACTGTTCTGTTGCCGAAGGCCTCAGTAAAGGCGTACAACCCGAGTGGCGACTGTTAGCGGTTTGCGCTCTATTGGTCTCGGGTTCACGCGGTGTGGCCTCCACTTGGTGGTTGGAAGATTAGGGCCCCCCTGAAGCGTTGAATCACGCTGTCAAGGGCTATTAGATTTGGTTTGGTCGAGCACTTGGTTAAAAATTCTATAAATTAAAATTAAACATGCTTTTGGGTTTTCCGGGAAATTTTCATATTTGTAGCGGTTGTGATTAAAAGGTTGAATTTAATATACTCCTTTAAATGCTGCTGCATATGTTTTGTAAATATATTTGATCACCGTGTTTGTGGTTGCACGGAAAATTTAAGTTGAATTTTATGCCCTTTTGAATGCTTGTGCGTATGTTTTGTAATTGTATTTGATTGTTGCGTCTATTTTGCTGAAAGGAAAATTTGAATTCATTTGAAATTTAATGACGCGCTATTTGGAAAATTGTGTATATGTTTTGTGATTGTGTTTAATCATTTTGCTTTGTGAAAAGAAAGGCTGAAATTGGATAACGCTATTTGTGCCGAAGTGAATAAGAGTCAATTCTCTTTTGGTTTACATTTTGTACTATCTAAGATATTTAAATGAGAAGTAGGGCTGTCCCTTAAGTCAAACACCTCAGTCATCCCGCCCGTGATAATGAATTCTGTAAAGTGTTTGAAACGCTGGGAATGTAAAATAAGTAAATATACGCGAACTTTCTAAACTTCTTGTCCCGCTTTTTTCAGCTCCTTGTTTGCCGCCGCACGTTGCGTTTTCCATCCACAGTTCAGTTGACTGGCCTCTTCCTGCGATAAATCTTCTTAGTGCGGCTATAGCAGAGTCCGCTCTCAATGATGTGACTACCTCGAGATAAACCGCTCTTATTGCCATGCAGGTAAATAGGGCAACTCATCGCTTTTCGTAACTTCTTCCGACGGTGACTTCTTCGTGGAGAAGAAGGGCCGCGCGTGATGAGTGAGGCACGCGTGCGGCAGGTCTCCCGTCGACGGGGTCATTGGCCTTCTTTCATTTTCTTGCATTGTGGACAACTTCCTATCACGTTTTTTACTATAGGTCCAATCCTTGTCATCCAGAAGCGTTGTCTTATCACGCTCTCAGTCAGTTCCACTCCGATGTGAAGAATTTTTTCGTGTACATGTTGAAAGAATGTAACTTGTAAACTTGTGTTGTCCATCTAATAGAGCTGGGTTGACTGTTTCTTGGCTTTTCCCTGGCATAGCTGGGTTCCTTTCACGTAGGCGCAGCAGCATGATTTTGATAGGTGGTTTTGTTTGCCCTAGATATGAGTGACGACTTTCACAATCAAGCTTGTAAACTCCTGCATCTTGTAAAGGGATTTGCATTCGCTCATCGACGAAAGACTGGCTGAATTATTGACGACTTAGTCTTAGACGGCCCACGTAATCATATGTGGGTAGAAGGTCTAAATGAAACGGTCGAGCACGAAAACAGCAAGAGGGTCGACATTAAGATACGAGGAAAATATAGCCATGAAGAATACACTATTTGAGTATGTAATGTGCGTACCGTACAACGCCTGATGTTCATCAAACAGAATATAATTTTGCGTCCAACTCGACTCTAGATGACGGGGGGAACACACCGCCGACCATCCCGCGATGTGAGTGCTCCATGCCGGATGTGCGATTTACACAGCGCTCGGTCCGCAAAGCACTCTTCTCCCTGGACGTCAACAAGTCGAGTGGGCCCGATGGAGTCCCTCCCATTGTGCTGAAGACGTGTGCTCCGGAGTTGGCACCGGTATTAACGCGTCTTTTCCGGTACTCCTACTTCCAAGGCGTAGTCCCGAACTCATGGAAGACAGCTTTGGTGCACCCGATCCCTAAAAAAGGCGACCGCTCAGACCCGTCCAACTACAGGCCTATCGCCATCACCTCCTTGTTCTCCAAAATAATGGAAGCCATTATTAACTGCCAGCTCATGAGGTACCTTGAGGATCACCAGCTGATTAGTGACCGCCAGTACGGTTTTCGTCGGGGTCGATCAGCTGGTGATCTTCTAGTCTACTTAACTCATAGATGGGCGGAGGCAGTAGAGTCCAAGGGGGAGGCATTAGCCGTTAGTTTGGACGTAGCGAAGGCCTTTGATCGGGTCTGGCACAAAGCGCTTCTTTCGAAGCTTCCTTCCTATGGGCTTCCCGAGAAATTGTGCAAATGGATCACCAGTTTCCTTGCTAATCGGAGCATCAAGGTCGTAGTAGACGGTGAATGCTCTGATTTCAAGCCAATCAACGCTGGTGTTCCACAAGGCTGCGTGCTATCACCAACGCTGTTTCTCCTGCATATCAATGATATGTTGCTAACTGGCAGCATTCATTGCTATGCGGACGACAGCACTGGTGATGCCTTATATACCGGCCGTGCCAATATTTCTCGGGAAAACGTCGCCGAGTACCGGGACAAACTTGTGTCTGAAGTCGAGTCTTTGCTTAACAAAGTCTCGGATTGGGGCCGACTAAATCTAGTCCAGTTCAATCCCTAGAAGACACAAGTTTGCGCGTTTACCGCTAAAAAGAACCCCTTTGTCGTATCTCCTCAGTTTCAAGGCACTCCCCTTACTGCCTCAGCCAGTATCGGAATCCTTGGCGTCGACATATCGAATAGTGTGCAGTTTCGTGGTCACTTGGAAGGGAAGGCCAAATTGGCCTCTAAAAAGCTTGGCGTGCTCAGCAGAGCGAGACAGTATTTCATGCCGGCACATCGCTTGCAACTTTACAAAGCGCAAGTTCGGCCCCACATGGAATACTGTTCTCATCTCTGGGCCGGGGCACCCCAGTGCCAGCTCCTTCCACTTGACCGCATCCAGCGCAGAGCGGTTCGAATCGTCGACGACCGAGTTCTTTCTGATCGGCTCGATACACTGGCACTGCGTAGAGATGTTGCATCTCTTTGCGTATTTTATCGCATTTATCACGGGGAGTGCTCTGAGGAATTGTTCGGACTAATTCCAGCCGCTCAATTTCACCATCGCACATCGCGACAAAACTCGCGTTACCATCCATACCATCTGGATGATTGGCGGTCCACCACTGTGCGATTTAGAAGAAGTTTTCTCCCTCGCACGACTTCCTTGTGGAATCAATTACCACCAGCGAATTTTCCGGACCGATACGACTTAGGAATCTTCAAGAAAAGAGCTTACACCTTTCTAAAAGGTCGGCAACGCATCTGCAATTCCCCTGGTGTTGCGGTTGTTCATGGGCGGCGGTAGTCACTTATCATCAGGTGAGCCGCATGCTCGTTTGCCCCCTATTCTATAAAAAAAAATATACAAAAAAGCGATCTTCAGGACGGCCTTCATCTACGAGAGATGGAAGACCAGTTAGTCTACAAAGATGCTTGGCCCAATATATTAATAGGACAAAACAATTGGTAGCTCTTGGTGACACTTACAATACGAACAGGAAGACAAGATCAAACTATCGCGTCTTATATGCGACAGAGTTGGGTATTGCATGGATACTGCTCGTCGTACCAGAAACCAGTTGCTTTCTGTGGGCACACTGTCATCGTGCAACAGAACAATTCAATTGAAGCTATGATGAAAACGTTCTCCAACTTAGAAGTCCTCGGAGTGGAGCCAAGGAAACAAAAGAACTATCGAAAAGAGCGTGCTACGAAGATTCTCAATTGATTTTTGTTTACATTGCCCATTCTCTCAAAAAGAATTATTAATGTGCTATTAGGACACAATTTACTTACACACTTACACACGCTATTAATATGCAATAATTACATACCAAATGTCGATTTAAGCACTTATTTAACATTATGCCCAAATTTTTGCCTATGTCATTACAATATTTAAATAATAAATAAATAAATAAATATCATTTTATTGCCACTTTTAAACAACTAATTATTTAATCTTAATTCAATTAAGGCAAACGGAGGTGACTTAGCTTTTGCTCACATGGAACTAGATCCCATGAAGCGCTGGTTTTCAGGCACTCCTTCTTCCCTGAGATGTTTCACGGGTGTTACGAGAATTTCGAGTTCCCCAATCACCTCTTTCATTTACTCATCTATCATTGGAATTTAACATGGTATGGTTGTGAAATTTCATAATTATTAATTAATAATTCTTGCATTCGTGCACGCGTGTGTGTGTGTGTGTGTGTGTGTGTGTGTGTGCGTGTGCGTGTGCGTGTGCGTGTGCGTGTGCGTGTGCGTGTGCGTGTGCGTGTGCGTGTGCGTGTGCGTGTGCGTGTGCGTGTGCGTGCGCGTGCGCGTGCGCGTACGCGTGCGCGTGCGCGTGCGCGTGTGCGTGTGCGTGTGCGTGTGCGTGTGCGTGTGCACGTGCGCGTGCGCGTGCGTGCGTGCGTGCGGGCGTGCGGGCGTGCGTGCGTTTATCATACACGGGGATGTTTTATAAGGGTTATATCATAATGTTAAAAAAAGTCTCTTAAGTTTATGTATTTCCAGTAGTATTACCCCGTCAGGGATTGTGCGTGAAGATAAGTTAAGTTATTAGAATGATTTATATGACCGGAATATTTTCCAAGAATAAAACAAATATCAAGTTAATCCAGCAAAATGGCAGTCTATGTTTGCCATTAACTGCCTTGCCAATCGTCTTCAAAGTAGTTTATGTATCCTTGTCGCCATGATGCCACGTTCTTTTGAGTCATTGAGGCTTAATCAACGCGGATATTTTTGTGACCCTATTCTTATTAAGTTTACGTGATAAAGTCATGCTGCAGCTATATTATAGTTGTAGCGTGAATGGGTCGACTCGACCAGGGTGAGACCACGCTCTGAGAGAATACCAGCGTAAAATAGCAGCTTAATGCTGCTGTGATTTGTATGGTGAGTGCAGAGAATCGGAGACCCTTTTACTGGAATCGAGGCATTCCATCTTAGTCCTCAGGGATGACAACGCATCTGCATTTGGATTCTTAATGGAGCATAAATGTAGATGTCTATGGGTAATTAACTTAGGCTTAAAGCTCATAATATAGTCTGTTTAACCGAAGTAGAGTTTACTTTGTTTATAGTTTATTTTAATTTTTTTTTCTATTCTCAATCTTGTTGTGGGTATTTTTAGTGCAATACCTTAAAATTGTCTTTTTTGCAGTCAGGTTTTTGATTTTTTAATTATTTATTTTATTGTACATAATAGTTTTGTAGTGATCAGAATATAAAACTCCTCTAAGGGTCTCTTGGATTGTTGACCACACTACAAACTTGATGCATAGTATTGTCACAATTTAATAATGTGCATAATATTGTGCTTCAAGCATAAAAGCCTTATAGGTATTAGTCTATAATATCATAAAATATCTTTAGTCGACGTCTAAGGTAGGCTACAAACTTTTGAAATAATATAGTACAGGTGAAGAATAAAATGTCATTATGTCACTTGTCACTATGACATTAATCATGATGTAAGCCAACTTAAATCAATATTAATGTCAAAAATTCATGGAATTAATGCCAATGATGGCTTCTACAGTTTATGAACACCTGCAATCACCATTTATCGACAAGTATTTTTTTAAACTGAAAATGTTTACCAGACATTATCAAGAAATATTTCATAACATAAACCGCATATTAATTTAGCGTAAAATTATTAATGTTAAATAAGGAACAGCAATTTGCTTTAGAATTTATCCGCAACCTATTTCACACAAGCGCTTATTCGGCTTAGAGGCAAGCGCGGTTAAATTCAGCTAATTTGCAATACTGGAGAACGGAGAGATTATTTCAAGTAAAATATGTTATATGTAGTAATGGAAATGCGCTGTTATTAGCTTAGAACAGTTTCTGCTGTAAACACAAAATAGGCTCATTATTACTTTTATTTACTTCTAGATGGAGTTGCGGAAACAATTCTGGTTCAAACAATCAATAAATTTTGTAGGATTTTATCGCGTTTATCTTTAACTTTTTAACTCCCATTTCGGGCGTATTACATCACTTATAATCACACTGAGGTTTATGACCTCCTGATGTCATAATTTACCCGAAATATTTTTTAATTAAAAATAAACTTAAAGAAGGTAAGTAACCATATTCAGCTTTTAAATTTGAAGAAAAATCGGGAATAAATATAATGAAATCCGTAAAATTACATTTCATTTCATATGTAGTATTCGCATAAATAAGATATTGTCGGGAATGAGGGTGTAAAAATAAAATGAAATACGAACAAATGAAGATATTAACGGTAATACCCACTTATTCTAGCAGTATAAAGTATTGCGCAGGCGACTGGGAGGCATCAGTCGTTAATTCTACGTGTCTCACTGCGTCACTATGCCCGTTGGGTTATTCTACTAGTGTAAACAAAGGACATCGTGTTGCTGAGAGGCTGCCCTGTACTACATTGTGATGGGTAGTGATGCTTGTAGTTTGCATAACTAGGTGTTATCATGAAATTGGGTTCTGATAGTAAACAGGGTTTGTTACCCGAGTAGTGTTGTTTTTTTTAAATAATTTTGAGAATAATTTCTAACATCAGAATTGGAATAATTTCTTACATCAGAAGTGGGATTAAAGCTTTTTTTTGTAGCTCTCCATTCTAATTTCTTAAATTAGAATTGGAATATAGATCGCTGTAACCGTCCATATATAATCTTTGAATAGCGTGAGGTTATTAAGTTTGTGAAAGACTATAATGCGACTCGTGTATCATATTATCGCCTTTGTGTTTATGTTCAATATCGTAATGAGTTTATTGTCCTATATACTACATTGGAGAATCATCAAATTGTAGCGTTAAAGATTAAATTGAATGATTTATATTAAAGGTACCCGCAAGTACATTTATAGTCTCTTAGTGTATCCAGATGTGTTCACAAATGTTGAAAGAAATGTTTAACAAACCTAGATGCAGTTATAGTTTTGTAATTATTAATAATAACAAAATATTTTGAAAATTTTTGGGTATAATTTGATAGTTCATGCGTAATAACTTTCATACTGAACTCCACTTTGCCTGCAAGATTTCGAACGGAAAACTACCGTACGTGTGTGTCGGGTCATAGATTATATATGAACTTGCTGCGTTTGGAATTCCGAATCGGCATTCCAAAACGGATTCCTGAAACGGAATTCCGTATGTATGTGGCGGCTCTTAAAGTTAAAAATGTTTAAGCGATGTACCAAAATATAGGATTAACTTAAACGTGCTATGAATTGAAATAAAGAAGTAACCTTTTTGTATTCTAATGTGTTGATAAATGTAACAGTTTACTCCAAATATTATGTAGTCCACAAAATTTGGTTTTGATGTCGAGAGGTTCGTAGAAGTTGCTATTACAATGATCAATGTGGAAGGTGTCATGACGGCTAATTGAACATGTTACTATGCGGCCGAGCCCTGGTAAGATTGTGGCTACACCGCTACAGCCTGCAACTAATCAGCGGATAGTAGGGCAAGACAACTTAAGCAGCTGCCGAGCACATGGTGTTTGGCGCGATAAATGGACGTCTAACGCTTGCTCAGCTTTCATTGCGAGTGGTGAGCCATGTCACATAGATATCTATCTGATCGAGGCGACTTAATTACGATTACAATTTGTGTGATGTCATTTGTAGTGTGATATTTTGCTTCACGACAGCTATGTGTCTTTTACGCGGGTTTTTATTGAACGTTTTGTTTGCCCCATATATGAGAGACTACATTAGCAATCAAACGTGTACACTCCTGCATCTGGTAGAGGAATATTGCTCTTGACGGATGATAAGAACTGACTAATCTTCTGAGGCGACTTAAAGAATGTTCTAATAGAAGCTCGCTTCAAGATGTAGCCAATCTTGTCTGTGACACCTCTGACGTACGGTAGTACAGCAGGCACACGCTCGACTGTGGCCGGCTTCACTAGTTCACTGTGACGTAGGCACGGGACCCAAAGCTTGTTGTCGTGCAGAACCTGCTTGACGTGCTGAAGCTCGGCGGGCAGATGTTTGCTGTCACAGATCCGTCGTGATACGAAATACATCCGCATTATGCCAATATTTCACAATTGTATTGTGTTCTGAGCGGGCGTGTTACCTCGAGCCTCCTTCGAGCTTCAAAATATTGTAGTTCTACAACGTACAGACGAGTTGATAGTGTGTGTGTGCACAGGTGTCTATGTGCTGGAGTTTTCATCGTCCATTCGTTTATAAATTATAGAAATTTTTTATTTTAACATTTTTATTAAATATAGGTTTTAAGTAATACTTAATGAAATCCACTCATATTTTTAAATGGAAAATATCTCTGACCTGGAAAGAACAAGCAAGATTATTTTTTGTTGTATGTGACGATGTATCTATTCACTAGAACCACCGTGTCTCTATAGGCGGTCCCTTGAGGACTGAACTCGTGCCGCCTGTAGATGTGATGGTTGGGCAGCTTCAGGTGCGTGGATGGTCTCAACTTGTCTCTCCCATCAAGACCACCTGGATGTCCTGTTGTTGGGCGACTGTACAGAGTTCATGGATCTTCTACGGGATCCCGTTCGGGTTCTAGTACAGTAGGCGCAGGTTACTAGATTCCGTAGTGCCGAGCCAGTAGCTGCGCCAATATAATATTAGTATTATTTTGATGAAAGAACAGCTTACAATCATTTAGTTAGTTACGCAACAATTAACAACAATGGACTAGCAAGCTGAGGGAGCAATGGGCAGACCATATAGCTCGAAAAACAAACAACAGATGGGGAAGAATTCTCGAATAGCAGCCTCGTATCGGTAGGCCAAAAGTGTTGCAGCCCCCTACTAGATGGAGTGACGACCTGGCAAGACATGGAGGAAGTCGATGGATGTGAGGACCGTGTTTTGTAGCATCCCTTGAGGAATACCAGCAGTGGATTTACTTTTTTTTCTTTTATGGGATAAGGGTGACAAACGAGCACACAGTCCAACTGATAGTAAGTGATTGCTGCGGCCCATAAACATCTACATCTATCCTCGTTTGCGAATCAAAATGCAGATGCGTGGTCACCCGTGAGGACTAAGATGGAATGCCTCATTTCCAGTAAAAAGGGCCTTCGGCCACCTGCACTCACCAAGCGAAACGCAGAGGTAAACCTCTACTTCACGCTGGTATTCTGTGAGGTCGTGGTACCACCCCGGTTCGAGCCGGCCCATTCGTGCGACAGCAAAAGCAGCCGCGTGGCTCTACCACTGTTAAATTAATTTTAAAAAATTTTGTTAATTTATGATGAACTGTAATGATAATGTTGATGATGATGATAACAACACAAAAGAAATGTGAAATACATAGCGATCACCTCATTCCCACTGGATATTTTCATCCATATTTCTACTTTTCTGTAATTTAAATTTAAAAAAAAACTTAAAATAAATTATACCTAGTTAATTATTCCACCCGGACCTCGGACCCGAACGGGCGGGCTGTTATTTTAATATTAAGTGAATTCGACCTGTGGCCTTTTGCTTTCATTTATGTTATTTGTTACAAACTGTCACTATGAATAATATTCCATTGCTGCATAAAACCTTGTCGCCGAAAGGCAGATCTAGTTCAATTCGTGACAGTTGATAAAATATGTTTCAAACAAACATCTAAAGCTACGCTACGAAACTTGTTTATTGAAAACAATTTCAATTTCGAGATCAAAAATAAACAGTGGACAACAAAGTCTGAAAGACTTTGTTGATGACAAACAAAGACTGAAAGACGAAGTTGGTATTCAAAAGGTCCATGTTTTCATGTATATTAAATTTCGTATATTCAAGCTATAATTAAATAAATGAAAATAATAAAATATTTTACTTTGACCATCATTGAGCATATATGTTAGTAATACAAGCATCCTAAACCTTTTGTAAATTTAAGGAAACCAAAATAAACAAAGTAATAAAATAAAGGCTACTTAACCTAAGAAAGGTATAATTTGACATGGAGCATGCAGTAGTGGTTCAAGTTCATGCAATCAAATCTGTTAGAAAATGCCTTCAAGATTCTACTGGAGCTAGCCTGGACTCAATAGTGCACCGATGTGCACCGCTTGCGTATAGTAGTGTAGAGATGAAATGAGGAAGAAGTCTTACCACCTAAGAATAAAAGCTGGTAAGACTTCTTCTTTTGCCAAGAAGTTCAAAGGGTTAGTGAATTTTGTCTGAAACGCTTTAATGACTGAATTTTTTTTATTTGAATTACTTTGAAGAATAAAGTTTAATTCATACTATAGTCATGCTGCAGCCATATTATGGTTGTAGCACGAATACGTCGGCTCGACCCGGGGATGGCCACGCTCTCACAGAATACCAGCGTTAAATGACACCTTACAGCTCTCACAGAATAACCAGCGTAAAAAAATAGCAGCTTAATTCTGCTGTTTCATATGATGAGTGTAGAAAACCTTTACTGGAAACGAGGCATTTCGTCTTATTCCTCTAGGTAACAATTCTTAATCGAGGATAGATATCGATGTCTATGGGCCACATCATCAGTCTATTACCCATCTGTATGGACTGTAGGCCCGTTTGTTACTTTTACTATATAAGAAATATTTTTTGTTTACATGTGAAGTTCTCAGGAACGCAGAATAAGCAGGGTGTACTAATTATTCTTACCTTCTCAAAATGGTAGAAGGCTTGTGCCCAATAAAAGGACTTATATTAGGCCGAAATGTTATGTCATACGTAGAGGCGAAGATTATTATTAGAATACGATAAATAGTTTTTATCCTTAAATACTTTATATATATATATATATATATATATTCCTGAACAAAAATCGATTCGTGCCTTTCTATGCCCTTACATAGGCAGATATGCAAGCGAACCCGCAGGTAAAACTAATCAAAATGTATGCATAATATGAATATAAGATTTGATAACTTTGACCTCTACATAACCGTGTTCACCTCTACATAACTGTTGAACATTGGCCTCCCTCGTAGGGGCGATATTGATTGACCGTGTACTAGCGGTATAAGAATATCCACGAACCAACATGTGTGTCGTATGAGGCAACTGAGAAGAAAAAACCGGAACTAGCGTCTTAATAACTAGACGACAAAAAACTTCGGTTGATAACTAGTGCAACAAAAGCCTTATTCACTTTTGCCTTGAAGACGATCAGATTGTTATCGGACGGAGAGACAGGCGTCGGCAAATTATTCCACTCCTTTGATGTACACATTACAAAAGAGGAAGGAAAATTGCCTGCCTGTCAAGCGTGACTGCTATGGCAAATATCCCCCTATGAGGGAGGCCTATTTTCAGCAGTAGACTTTTGATAGGCCTGTAAAGTTCACGGATATTTTCAATAGCATGTGCTGACTATGATTGATACAGTTCCGTTGACATATTTGTGAGTTGCTAATAATGTTATTTAATTGAATATCCACTACACGATGTGTTGCCAGTTGACTAAACTATTAATAATTAATACTAATATATTAATAAAGACAAGAAGCTGAATTGAGATATGAGAATTTAATTACGATATTCTATATATTTGCTATATTTACATTTCTTTATATAAGGTGTTTTCTAAGATTATGATATAATAATGGTGATAAATGAGATCGTCAGCAGCACTTATAAGAACAGGTAAGAACAACCTGTCGTTGACGTCTCTTACCGTTTTCTGCCATCAAGGAGTTTTTTTTTTATAAAACTGCAGTAATAAACTAGCATACTGCCCACCTGAGAACAAAAAATAAAATACTATCTTTTAATAGGATAAGGGTGACAAACAAACACACAGTCCACCTGACAGTAAGTGGATTCTGTGCTCCATGGACATCTATCCTCAAATGAGAATTAAAATGCAGTTGCGTTGTCACCCCTGACGACTAAGATGAAATAACTCCTTTCCAAATAAAATGGTCTCCGGTTCTCTACACTCGCCATATGAAACAAAGCAGCTGCTTACTGCTTACATACTATTTTACGCTTGTATTCTGTGAGAGCGCAGTTTCCTCTGGGTTGATTCGACCCATTTCATACTGCACCCATAATATAGCTGCAGCAAGGCTCTACCACGTACAAAACTACTAGAGAAATGTTAGAAAAATCTTACAGTTTCCGATATAAGGCGGTGTAGCAACTTGTTTACGCCACAGTGCCGAGACCGGCACGGGCGGCAGCATCAAAGCTACACTTTCTTGCGTAGGAGTCCGTATCTACCCTCGTACTGTTTGTGCCTCCAAATAGCAGTGCTTGCATTTACAGATAGCTAGAGTCTGTGAGGCGCTTTATCTCAGTCTTCAGAAATGATAACGCAACTGTGGCTTTCTTTGTTTGAAGTTGGCTGCAGATACCCATGAACTGCAGAAGCAACTTAATATCAGGTAAACTCTAAGTTCATTTGCCGCTTCAGTTTTATAAAAAGAATAAAACTAAATTTATATTGTTTTTTATATGAAACGCTACAAACAGCCCGGAAGCGGAACAATCATTTTTTTAACGGACACAATAAATACTGATCCACGATCAGTCTTTACGGTTTAACGTACGTCACATAATATATCAAAGTTACATATAAACATTTTAGCTTGATTTTCAATCGTCAGATGAACGTTATTTACAGGATGCAATGTACAGTTTTATGAATAAAAGCGGTCAAGTGCAAGTCGGACTCGCCCATGAAGGGTTCCGTAGTAGCAAGTAACATAATTTGACGTTTAAAAAAACTACTTACTAGATCTCGTTCAAACCAATTTTCGGTGGAAGTTTACATGGTAATGTACATCATATACTTTCTTAGTTTTATCATTCTCTTATTTCAGAAGTTACAGGGGAGTGGGGGGGACACATTTTACCACTTTGGAAGTGTCTCTCGCGCAAACTATTCAGTTTAGAAGAAAATGGTATAAGATACCTCAATATCATTTTTGAAGACCTATCCATAGATACTCCACATGTATGGGTTTGATGCAAAAAAGTTTTTGAATTTCCGTTCTAAGTATGGGGAACCCCCAAAATTTACTTGTTTTTTTTATATTTTTGTGTGAAACTCTTTAGGGTT
>JAVANC010000005.1:3963430-3994557 GCA_033319125.1 Parnassius glacialis | reverse complement strand
GTCAACCATTAGGCTAAACAGAGATATACAAACAAGAGGCGGTGCAGCAGTAATCAAAATAGAAAGCGCTAAAGAAAAGAAATTGTATATACATATATACATATAATTATAAATATACACACACATACATAGACATATATACTTAAATAAACACAATATATACATATATAAATACATACATACACATATACACGCATACAATACATATACACAATACATATAAATATTATCTATGTCAGAACAAATATGAAATATACATATGCGTATGAAAATAAAAGCTATGTTAGTTCAAACTTGCAACAATTTTTCACATGCTTACGGACTTGATTTTTAAAAAGAAACTTGTTGGAAGCTTTCTCAATGTCAAGAGGGATGTCGTTCCAGAGTCTGATGGCCGTGAGGGCGAAAGATTGAGATAAATAACCAGTACGGTGTAAAGGAGTGAGCAACTTAAGGTTAGCCGATGAACGGAGGGAGCGATTATGAGAATCTCCCAGGTATTGAAATTTGGATTTCAGATACTCGGGAGCACATGGATCGTTCAGAATCGTGAAAATGGTGCAGAGCATTCTGACATGTCTGCGCTGACGGATAGGCAGCCAATTTAGCTGAGCACGAAAAGAAGATACATGGTCGTATTTACGGAGACCATAAATGTATCTGATACAATTGTTAAGTAGACGATTCAATGTATTAAGATGATGTTGAGACAGGTCTGAGCAACACACATCGACATAATCAATAATCGGAAGATAAGTGTTTTTTATTTTTTCATTATTTCTATTACGCACTTGATTCCAATATAATAGAATATATTTTAATTTATTGTTGGTATATTAATGAATTATTCAAAGTACGCAATTTTATTTTCGGTGGTATTAAAAACAGTAAGTTTGCCTTTGATTTCAAATCTCGTCTCAATACTAATTAATTACCTACGTCATATGTGTCGGTGTTGAGTACAAAACTACAAAGGCATTGTTTCGTATTTTAAATTGTTTTAACATGTTTTTGGTCAAAAATAAATAAAATTATAAATTGGTAAGCCACCAAAGTAGTCACAAAATTAATTTTGCAAACATTTGAAAAATATAGATAAAATATCTATTACGCATTTTGCAAACAGTTTCAGACAGACCCACACATTATTATAAGTTTATTTTATTTTGTTGTAGTACCAAGCACAAGGGCGCGTCGTATCGTTTTCTACGGTCCTGTTTCATTCTAAAACAAACATAATTCAGTTATTTACAACTCTGTTTTTCTGTTACGTGCTTACAATCAAGTAGACGTAATTTATTGTTTATAAATAATCTGATTTATTTTATGTTATTCGTCGACCAATATTCTACCAGGAATAAGATAACATTGATTTAAAAAGGTAAGTAAAATTTTACCGTTAAATTTTATTGTTCTAAACTTACTTTTCCGAACGCAACCCAATAGGAAGAATCATCCACAGATTACTATGTATATATGACCTGGATTATGTTTCTGATGACCTGCGATCTTTTTCAATATATGGTTGTGAATTCGATTCTAAATTTTTATTCAAATACTGAGTGTACAAAACGTATTCTTTTCTTTTTCATTTTTTTATCTTTACAGGTTTGCAAACGCCGTATTACCAGTCCATGTCACAATCATGTAAAAGATATTCTATATAAAAGTAATATTTGTACAAAAGACATCTTATATGGGAAGCAAAATGAGAATGTAGCAAAAAGTATGTTCATGCAACAATATAATAAAATTGTCAAGATTTCAGGCCTTTTTATTGATGAAGAATTTGGATGTTTAGCTGGCAGTCCAGATGGTAAGTTTTTCTGTATCAAACTTCAATTTTATTTATGTATTTGGCAAATGTGGCCAATCATAATACTAGTTATAATCGCAAGAAACAAAGAAGAGAAGAGTAATTTTATTTTAGAGCAGCTTTGGAGATTGATGGTAAATTAACATTTTAAGTGAATGGTGAATAATATTTGTCAAAAAGTAACAAAATATACCAAGCAAAGTAATCTTTCTTTGCTATTTAGCAGTGGTTTCAAGGCAAGAAGACTCAAGGCAGCGGGTAAAATCAACAAGTCAAATGATTTTTGTAGTAATTGTATTTTTGTAGTAGTTTGTTTAGAATCTACATTATCGTTGTAAAATTATTTATATTTTGTAATTACCATAAAATCAACGGGTGAAATAAAAAGGAAATTTGGAAATATTTTTTCACCTTCCTCGTTATCATCGCATACTAAAGTGTTTAGATTTGTTGTTATCTCTTGTTTATGAATAGTTTCTTACGTGTTATGTAATGTCTAATTTTTGTAATAATTGGTTATGTTGGAAATCATATGTGTTATTAGTTTTGAGTGAATAGACATGTATCAGGCGTGTTACTTCAAATGCTTGTTTTGACCAATAATTTCAAAAGCGTAAGGTAATAAAATAAAACTGCGTTTAATTGCTCTTAGTGTTGGCATAATTTATTTCCCAAAATTATTATTGGATTAAATAGTTTACGCCTACAAATATAAATTTTATTTCTATAACATAATTGTAAAATACTGGTATTATGTTAAATCCGGTTTGACTAGGAGCCGACCCCAATATAGTTGGGAAAAAGGCAAGGCAGATGATGAATCGTACATAATATATATCGTAGCAGGTGCCGTTCTGTAGTTCTGCCTACCCATACAGAAAAAAGGAAAACATTTTTTTCATTCACACCAACTAGTGTTCAATTTTCGTAAATGTAGGGACTAAGAATTCACCCACGTCTGTGTGTGTAAACGACACTATTTTCAATGACAGATGTTATTTCGAACTTTTTGTTCAGGTTGTGTGGATTTTGAGGTAATGATATGACCTAGTAAAATAAAGTATAATGTCCGAGTATCGCTATTGCTACTTCTATGACTTAGTAATGTTCCAATTACACAAAAACCTAAATAAACTAAAAAATATGACTTCAGCGCCATCTCTCGGGAATATGGCCGAGGGCAGACCGTATGTTTCACCTTAAGAGCAAGAAATATTTTACGATTTCGAAAATCGAAAAATAAAGACCGCACGCAAGACGTGCGTGTAGACAAGGCCAGACACGGTCTAGTCATTGAATTTATTTAGTTTTCACAGTCACATATTTATTTAGAAATACACAAGCAGCCGCTTGTTATCCTTAAAAGACAAACACGTTGATATACACTCGAGTGAACTTTGAATAATAAGAGTTCGGTTTGTTTAATGTAAAAAGTTGACTTTATTAGTCAAAGCTGACTTCAAAGAACTAAAAAGTATAAAATAAATAAAGAATTGAAGCCTCGACTTCAAAATGTGAAATGTATTTATTCTTTTTATTTCTTTGATTTCAGTTTTTACTTTTTATTATAAATCTAATTTTAACCTTTTTTGTGGACCAAAGAACATCACAAGCTAGAAACTTCTTACTATCATCTAAATAGAAAGTTAGATTTTTTTTATAGTATAAGGGTGAAAAACGAGCACACAGTCCACCTGATGGTAAGTGGTTGCTGCGGCCCATAGACATCTACATCTATCCTCTGTTACAGATCAAAATGCAGATGCGTTTTCACCTGTGAGGACTAGGATGGAATGCCTCATTTCCAGTAAAAAAGGCCTCCGGCTATCTGCACTCACCAAGTGAAACGCAGAGGTAAACCTCTACTTCACGCTGGTATACTGTGAGGTCGTAGTACCACCCCGGTTCGAGCCGGCCCATTCATGCGACACCAAAAGCTGCTGCTTGGCTCTACCACTGTTCAAATTTAAAACGTTATCCTTTCATTCCATCTTTAAATATAGCATTTTTTGCATGAAATTTATTATAATAAATTACCCCTTAAGGTAATCTTTTTACCCGACTGCAAAGGGTTCTGTGTTTTTCAGTATATAAAATGTGTATGTTTTTGTTCTTTGTTGCGCCTAGAGACATAACGCGTGGGCCAATGTTGATGGTTCTTACGTCAATCGATGTCTTAATCATCGATTTAGTATAAACTGACGTTAAAAGTCTTAATACTGTAAGTGTCATTGGAGACATGACAGTAATCAAAATTCAATATCGCGAAAATCAGACGCCTTATTGCTTAAAAGAAATAATGAAATTCGACGAATTATGTCAAGTAGTCTATATTTGATCACGTCTTTGCAAATCAATTTAGGTTGCTCTAGTCATTTTTCATTTTGAATGGCCATTTAGGATTTATAACGATTTAAAGTTGATTAGCGACCATTTTCACTTAAATTTTTAAAACTTATAATTTTGCTGTGATAAAGTTCTTATATGATCGAATAATAAATATTATTAGTATTATTGTTACGCAGTTGTGTTTTTTAAAACAGTATTAACCTTTTAATTATTTAAAGAATTAGTAAAATCGGTTCCCAATTGAGGAAGATTTTGAGTAACATATATACAAAAATACGTACAATCGAATCAAACATCCCTTTCTTTTATGAATTCCGTTAAAAAGGTGAAAAAGCTACTATTTATGGTTCTTACAGCAGAGAAAAAATGAAAAGATGATTCATTAAGCATTCCACAAGAGTACCTACTAAAACGAAAATTAATTTCTTTAGAACGTAGGGCATAAACAAAAATAAAGGAATCTATAACCTAGTTTGATGAGCACCTCCTTCCTCCTATAACAACATCCGCTGTTATCTGTGCAATAACTAAATCCAACACTAATTAACCTCCATATATAATACGACAGGTAAGCTTGGGCCTCTTAGAATAATTCGAAAAACCAATAAATTTGTATTTAACGATTTGTTATAATTACGTGAATACTTTCATTCTGATCGGCCTTGGTCCACTGGCAATGCGAAGAGATGTTGCTCTTCTATCACATATTATACCACGGGAAGTCCATTTCCAGAAATCTATTTTAGTAGTGGATATCGTTACACTACCTCTACATGGTACGGCAATTGCTCAAAGTAATTTCTCGAACTTACCGTAGCTGTCGAATTTCACCTTTGTAAAAGACGATAGAACTCGAAACTCTATCCCCGTCTTCTTGATAGTTGGCAGTACACAACCGTGCTATTTACACGTAATTTTCTGCCACGTACGACCGCTTTGAAATTTTCTATTGGCAGCGGTTTTTTCAGCCTGATACGGCTTAGAGACCTTCGAGAAAAGAGCCTACTTATTAAAAGTAGCATTAAGTTTGCATCTGCAATTAATATTGTGTTGGAAATTTTTATAGGCGACGGTGATCACTTGCCACCACCAGCTGAGCCGTGTGCTTATTTGCTGCTGACTTCCTTGATCATGAGGTCCCGGGCGCAAGTCCCGGATCGGGTCAAAATCAGCCGTGTAGTGGCGGTTAAGAATATCCACTACCCCATATATTCCCGTGGGTGTCGTAAAAGGCGACAAAGGGAAACAGGCAGGAAATGGGCAGCAGCATCTTCTTAGTAACGGCAAAAAAACAATAAAAAACTGCGGTTGCCAACCCGCTCGCTAAGCGTGGCAACTATGGCAATATACCCCCCATAATGAAAGTTACGAAGAGACGGCCCCCAGTCCCCGACGGCCCCGCTATTCCTGACTACGGTGGCGACCATGGTAATGGCGGGGCAGGGGTGCTAAGAATCTCCGGTGGAGGTTCAGTTGCCACCTACGACGACTCGTCCTGGCAACATACAACGCACGCAACCTGAGGACTGACGAGAAGATTGTGGAGCTGGAAGAAGAGATAGACAAGTTACGCTGGCATAATATAGGATTATCCGAAGTCCGAAAAGAGGGGGAGGACACGGTAATCCTTAAATCCGGCAAATTGCTCTATTACCGGGAGGCCGACCATCTGTCCCAAGGAGGTGTCGGATTTATCGTCCACAAGTCTCACGTTAACAACGTTGTAAATATCGGGAGTGCGTTGACGAGGGTTGCGTACCTCATACTCAGAATCACCAAACGGTATTCGCTGAAGGTCATCCAGGTTTACGCACCAAACTCGGCAAACCCCGATGAGAAGGTGAAGGAAATGTATGAGGATATCTCTAGAGCCATGCATTTCTCCAAAACCCTATATACGGTGTTAATGGGAGACTTCAATGCAAAACTAGGCACAAGAGAGAACGGTGAGCGAAAGTGGGGGAATTTGGAATAGGGCAACGGAACCTAAGGGGCCAGCAGCTGGCCGACTTCATGGATAAAGAGGGACTTTTTATGATGAACTCTTTCTTCCAGAAGCGGCCCCATATTAAGTGGACCTGGTCGAGCACCGACGGTTCGACAAAAATGAGATTGACTTCATTATGATGACTAGACGACAACTGTTCAGTGATGTCTGAGTGATCGCAAGGGTGAAAACCGGGCAGCGATCACCGAATGGTTAGAGGTACACTGAACCTAAACGTTAAGTTGGAGAGGTCTCGTCTAATGAAGTCAACGCTCCGACCCCTCGTGCTCTAATCAAAAGTCCCGAAACCTTTCAGCTCGAGTTATAAAACCGTTTTCAGTGCCTAGAAGACTGCAATGAAGAGGACGATTTGAAAGACAAGCTCATGGAAACTGTCCATGCGGTGGGAGCTAAGTTCTGCATGACGCGCCGCAAAAGAACACAAAAACTCTCCGATCACAATCTTAATCTCATGGCTGTTAGACGGGAGATGAAACTACATTCTTCAACAGATTTGACAGCATACAGACAACTAAACAGACAGATCTCCAAATGCATGCGGCGGGACTTACGCAACTTCAATACAGCTCGCATTGAAGAAGCGATCGAGCGGAACCAAGGCTCCAAAGTCTTTGCCGGAGATCTGTCTTCCAGAAAGAGCCAACTGCCGAAGCTGAAGACCGAATGTGGCAGCATCGTTTCCGGGGCACCTGAGATTTTGAGTGAGATTGAGAGGTTCTATGGGCAGCTGTACACGTGATCGTTGGAGCCGTACGCAATTGTGAGTAACGATCCAAGAGCGAGTCTTATTCGACATTATTCCTATTTATTTTAATAGTGGTAGAGCCAAGTGGCGGCATTTGCTGTCGCACGGATGGGCCGGCTCGAACCGGGGTGGTACCACGACCTCACAGAATACCAGCGTGAAGTAGAGGTTTACCTCTGCGTTTCGCTTGGTGAGTACAGGTGGCCGGAGGCCCTTTTTACTGGAAATGAGGCAATCCATCTTAGTCCTCACGGGTGACAACGCATCTGCATATTGATTCGCAAACGAGGATAGATGTAGATGTCTATGGGCCGCAGCAACCACTTACCATCAGGTGGACTGTGTGCTTGTTTGCCACCCTTATCCTATAAAAAAAAATCCGATGATATCCCGGACGTCAGTCTGAACGAGATTAGAATGGCTCTCCACCACCTTAAAAACGGCAAGGCCCCAGGCAAAGATGGAAATACAGCGGAGCTTCTGAAAGCGGGTGGAAAACCGGTACTTGAAGTCCTTCAGAAGCTCTTTAATTCCGTCCTCCATGGTGGTATTACACCGGAGGCGTGAAGCAGAAGTGCGGTGGTCTTGTTCTTCAAGAAAGTCGACAACGTTCTCTTGAAGAACTACAGACTGATTTCCCTTCTGAGCCGCTTCTACGTGCTGTTTTCGAGAGTAATTACGAATCTTCTCGCGCGCAGACTTGATGACTTCCAGCCTCCCGAACAAGCCGATTTCCGAAAAGGCTTTAGCACCATAGATCACAAACATACCTTTTGGCAAATTGTACAGAAGTCCAAGGAGTACAATTTGCCACTATGTCTGGCGTATGTGGACTATGAGAAAGCCTTTGATTCCATCGAAATGTGGGCAGTACTGCAGTCACTTTAGCGGTGCCAAGTTGACTGTCGGTATATCGAAGTGTTAAAGTGCTTGTACAGTAGAGCTACGATGGCTATCCGAGTACAGAACCAGAGTACGAAACCTATTCAATTGTAGAGAGATGTAAGACAGGGTGACGTTATATCCCCGTACCTTTTCACCGCTGCATTGGAAGACGTTTTCAAGCTACTGGACTGGAAAGGATACGGTATTAACATTATTGACGAATACATCACTCACCTTTGATTTGTCGACGATATAGTCCTTATAGCAGAATCGCTGGAGGAGCTAAGCACTACGTCAAATGACCTCAATATTGTTTCCCAACGGATAGGTCTTAAGATGAATATGGACAAAACATAGATCATGTTCAATGTCAATGTCACACCTATGCCGGTAGTTGTTGGGAGCACTAAGCTCGAAGTTGTTGACGAGTATGATTACCTGGGACAAATAGTGCGACTAGGTAAGTCCAACTTCGACCGTGAGGTCAATCGACGGATTCAACTGGATTAAGCAGCATTCGGGAAATTACGGCAAATCTTCCCGTCAGGTATACCTAAAAACTTGAAAACGAGACTGTACAACCAGTGCGTATTGCCAGTGATGACATACGGAACTGAGACGTGTTCCTTCACTGCTGGCCGGCTCAAGGTCGCTCAGCGAGCTATGGAGAGGGCTATGCTCGGAGATTCTCTGCGTTATAAACTCAGAAATGAGGATATCCGCAGTGGAACCAGAGTGACCGACATAGCTCAACAGATTAGTAAGCTGAAGTGTCAATGGGCCGGCCATATAGGTCGATGAACCGACAACCGATGGGGAAGAAAGGTTCTCGAGTGGCAGCCTCGTACCGGCAGTCGAAGTGTAGGGCGTCCCCCCACTAGATGGAGTGACGACCTGGTAAGATATGCAGAAAGTCGATGGATGCAGGTGGCTCAGGACCGTGCTTTTTGGCATTCTTTGGGGGAGGCCTATGTTTAGCAGTGGACTTGTGAAGGGCTGTAATTATGATGATGATGAGTCGCAGTGTTTTTTTTATTTTTCACCAGAGATTACACCATCCCTAATGGCCTTGATTAACTAATGTTACACATTTTTAATATAGTTTTGTTAACATTTTCAAGATTATTCTACAAAAACGACTAATTACAAATAGCACTGCCATTTGATGCAGTGGTGTTGGTTTTACCGTACGAGTAAATAATTACAAATTTACGAGTTTCTGTACTATTTACAATTTTTTTATTATATGCACTGTATATACTAGTACTACTAGTATATACAGTAATACTACTAGAAAAATTTAACGTTTTAGGATTATTAAAGAAAATATTGTTAATATAAAATCATTAAAACGTTCTCGCAGTCAGGAAGTTGGCGGTGTTTCACTCTCTTGCCTTGAAAAGCACATAAAGACGATGATCTTGATTTCTCTCCGGTCGTGTCGGATTAACGTCCCTAAGAACTATGAGAGTGAGGGTGATATAGAGTGCACCTGTGCTTGCGCAACTCTCGTGCACTAATCCTGTCCTGAACGTATTGACGTACTACGTTGAGACTGGCCATCGTAACCGAAATTCGATGTGAAGGACATTATTATTCATAATTATAATGTCCTCCTGACCGTAATTTTTGTATAATCTTTAATACGTTTTATTTTTATATTTCAATACATATAAATACAGCCTTATAATAGGTACTGAACTATTTACGAGTATATATTACAACAAAACCAAGACAGATCTAAAAGTAGCTCAAAACTCATCATCATCATCAAAATTACAGCCTTTCACAAGTTCACTGCCACCGAAGATATTGTTGAGACTGGCCACCGTGACAAAAATTTTTCGTTTGCCAAAGATACTGAGTATGAAATATAGATACCATATTGGAACAACATTTATAAATACAAGTTTTGATTTGAGTTTACAAAGTAAGCATTACATAACAGCCCTTAAGCTCCCTTGATCATTTTTAATTAAAAAAAATAATCTACCATAATAAGCGAGCTAACAGTTTGTCATTAATGGAAAGTGGATCCTGAACACGTTCATCTATTTAAAAACAATTTTATTTATAGGATAGAAGATGACAAACAAGCACACAACCCACCACATGGTAAGTAGTTGCTGTGGCCATAGACATCGACATTTATCCTCGTTTGCGAATCAAACTGAAGATACATTTTCACCCGTGAACACTAAGATTAAATGCCTCTTCTCCAGAAAAATAGTCTCCGGTTCTCGACACTCACCATACCAAACACAGCAGTGTTAAGCTGCTATTTTACGCTGGTAATTTGTGAGGTCGTGGTCCTTCCCCGGTCGAGCCGAACCATTCGTGCTACAACTATTCATACGGCCTACAGAGCTACTCCAGCAAGGGTCAAATCTTCCGGGGCCCATGAGCAGAAGACTTCAGGAGCAGGCGCAGGTCGGGCCCAAAATGACCACATGGAAATGTCCTATCACAATAAACTATATGGGACAAAGCTAGAAACACTTAGTACTTACCAGTATCCGAAGCTAACTTCGCACAAAGGCTTGGGCAGGCTTTGAGTGTGTGTAATATTGGATGGCGAGTAGTGTACAGTGATGTATAAATGTCTGCGACCTGAGCAAGCTTAGGCGACCAGCAGCGGCCGAGTTCCAGGCTGCCCCAAAATGCTGCATCTCTGGACCATTTCTTTCTTCATTGTCACTAATTTAGTCTCTTAGCTCCATTGTACATTTAACTAATTTAAATTCGCCCAATTCCACATTCATCGTAGAAAAGAACACGTGATATCCGACACCGTAACGGACAGTAGTTCGAAGTTCAACGTTCAATATCCCGGGTTCACTTATTGCCAAATTACAAATAGGGAAATAACGGGATCTCTTCACGAGTCACAAAGTTCAGCGTTACTACAATAACTTAATTCCGTATAGCACGCAAATTCCGCGTCACCCGAGCAAGTTAAATGTTGCAAAATTCACTTCAAAGGCAATCACTATATAATATTCACAATTACTTTCAAAGAAGATACTTAAACAGTAAAACCCCATAAAGGCCTCTGGTCCAGGAACTTAAACCTAGACAACCAAATCTGAGGCGATTTTCACGAAACCTAATTACGTAGCGAAGCCACGCGCCCAAAATGCAAAATTCTAGACCCTAATAAAAAAAACCGGTCTCGCGCGAACTTCTGCAGCGATAGCCGAGAAACGCGGATTAACCGGGTCGGTGCTAGCAAGCTACTGGCCTTCGCACTCGCGATCTGCCCACACGCCCTCTGCCGAGAAACGCACACGGGAGTGGGGAAAGGGTGACTGTTCATGCCCGAAGGCGCTCGGCTCGGCGCTATACCGGTTTTGACGTTCGGTCGAGCGGTGTGTGTGGCGAGAGCGCGCGAGCGCAAATACCTGTTGCTTGCAAGCTGTGCTTGGGACAGCATGCTGTGAACTTATTCGGGAACGCTGAATAGTGCAGGCGCGTCGAGTAAATATACTGTCTAGGATTCGTAACGCGCATTCCTTGTTTGAGAGCTTCTCCCGGTTAGTTGTCAAGATAGCATTAAAATTCTGTAGTCGCGTAGTGCCCCTTTTGTGTTTTGGTTAGCTATCTAGATTAATTTGCGGGTCAACGAGGCGTACTTTGACTCTGGCGCGACGTTTTGTTCCGGTGTCGAATGAAGGAACTTAGTTGTGTTTAACTCTGAATCCGTATATAAGAGCATTCGACAATATTAACTACTAGTGCGGCATTTGATATAGTTCGGAAACATTTTCCGTCTTCGGTTGGACGCTGAGCTTTGTGATACAAGAGAAGTTAGTGTTTAGTCTAGAAATAAATGTTGCCACGCGAAACGGTAGTGACTTTTGATCCGGACATTCGTATTAGTGCGGTGTGTTACGTTTTTGCTTATAGTAACGGGATTTAGTATAGAATGACATTCTGTATTCGTGTTGTGTGTTACGCTTTATGACTAGTGGCTTCTGGAAGTTAGTTAATTGTACGATAAAAATAATGGACTGTCCTCGTGACGAACGAAGAAAGTGACTGTGGGTGGCTCCGCTGAAGATTACCACAATTTGGAGCGGTGCTGAAGTCCAAGCTGCTGCCGACGGCAACGGTCCAATCAGGTCTATCACAACCAGTCACACATATATACACATCACTAACCCTTACTTCCCATGCACCCCACAACCACAGGCGGCCTGACCGAACCCCGAGACAGCAGTCGCCTTGGATATAGGTAAGTAAGCTCTGTTTGACTATTCTCCCTATTGAATTGTAGTAGGATAGAACGTTTTCCATATAGTTTATTGTGATAGGATAATTCCACGTGGCCACTTTAGGAGGCCCGACCTGCATCTGCTTGTAAGGTCTTCCGCTCATGGGCTCCGGAAGATTCTACTCTTGGATAGGCAGCTGCAGGCCGTAACATTCTAGTAGCAGAGCGTGGTTCCAGGTTCGATTCCCGGTCGAGTCCGACCGCAGTACTTCATAAAAATTAATCATTTGGTGGCAGGGAGCGTGTCTGGATTGGTTTAATTTGTGTCTGCAATCACGCCCGGCCGTAATACGTAATAATAAAATTATTTTCTTTTGTTGCGTGCTTTTTTTGTTTGTTAGCGGGTAGATTTGAAAAGCGGCGCCCGTTTAGTGCGCAAGCGGGAGTTTGCTGGAGCTGGGTATGCGTCGTGTAGGTAGATGGTTATTATCACGTAATCGGATAATTATCGTTATCAGATAGTTATAGCGGATTACTTATCGAAGGGTCGATTTCCGAGCGAGGCATTTTTTGTTGATCGACCGTGATGTGTATCTTTATTTGTATTGTAATTTGTATTATCGACCTGGCAACGTACAACGCACGCACCCTGAGGACTGACGAGAAGATCGTGGAGCTGGAAGAAGAGATAGACAAGTTCCGCTGGCATATTATAGGATTATCCGAAGTCCGAAGAGAGGGGGAGAACACAGTAATCCTCGAATCCGGCAACTTGTTCTATCACCGGGAGGGCGACCATCTGTCCCAAGGAGGTGTCGGATTTATCGTCCACAAGTCTCGCGTTAACAACGTTGTAAAGATCGGGAGTGTGTCGACGAGGGTTGCGTACCTTATACTCAGAATCACCAAACGGTATTCGCTGAAGGTCATACAGGTTTACGCACCAACCTCGGCAAACCCCGATGAGGAGGTGGAGGAAATGTATGAAGATATCTCTAGAGCCATGCATTCCTCCAAAACCCAATATACGGTGTTAACGGGAGACTTCAATGCAAAACTAGGCACAAGAGAGAACGGTGAGCTGAAAGTAGGGAAATTTGGAATTGGGCAACGGAACCCAAGGGGCCAACAGCTGGCCGACTTCATGGAGAAAGAGGGACTCTTTATGATGAACTCTTTCTTCAAGAAGCGGCCCCACAGGAAGTGGACCTGGTCGAGCCCCGACGGTTCAACAAAAAATGAGATTGACTTCATTATGACGACCAGAAGACAACTGTTCAGTGATGTCTCAGTGATCGCGATGGTGAAAACCGGCAGCGATCACCGAATGGTTAGAGGCACACTGAACCTAAATGTTAAGTTGGAGAGGTCTCGTCTGATGAAGTCAACGCTCCGTCCCCCTCGTGCTCTAATCCAAAGTCCCGAAACCTTTCAGCTCGAGTTACAAAACCGTTTTCAGTGCCTAGAAGACTGCAATGAAGTGGACGATATGAAAGACAAGCTCGTGGAAACTGTCCATGCGGTCGGAGCTAAGTTCGGCAAGACCCGCCGCAGAAGAACACAAAAACTCTCCGATCACACTCTTAATCTCATGGCTGTTAGACGCGAGATGAGGCTACATTCTTCAACAGATTTGACAGCATACAGGCAACTGAACAGACAGATCTCCAAATGCATGCGGCGGGACTTGCGCAACTTCAATACAGCTCGTATTGAAGAAGCGATCGAGCGGAACCAAGGCTCCAAAGTCTTTGCCAGAGATATGTCTGCCAGAAAGAGCCAACTGTCAAAGCTGAAGACCGAATGTGGCAGCATCGTTTCCGGGGCACCTGAGATTTTGATTGAGATTGAGAGGTTCTATGGGCAGCTGTACACGTCATCGTTGGAGCCACACGCAAGTGTGAGTAACGATCCAAGAGCGAGTCTTATCCGACACTATTCCGAAGATATCCCGGACGTCAGTTTGAGCGAGATTAGAATGGCTCTCCAGCACCTTAAAAACGGCAAGGCCCCAGGCGAGGATGGAATTACAGCGGAGCTTCTGAAAGCGGGTGGAAGACCGGTACTTGGAGTCCTTCAGAAGCTCTTTAATTCCGTCCTCCATGGTGGCATTTCACCGAAAGCGTGGAGCAGAATTGCGGTGGTCTTGTTCTTCAAGAAAGGTGATAACGCTCTCTTGAAGAACTACAGACCGATTTCCCTTCTGAGCCGCGTCTACGTGCTGTTTTCGAGAGTCATTACGAATCGTCTCGCGCGCAGACTTGACGACTTCCAGCCTCCCGAACAAGCCGGTTTCCGAAAGGGCTTTAGCACCATAGACCACATACATACCCTACGGCAAATTGTACAGAAGTCCGAAGAGTACAATTTGCCACTATGTCTGGCGTATGTGGACTATGAGAAAGCCTTTGATTCCGTCGAAATTTGGGCGGTGCTGCAGTCCCTTCAGCGGTGCCAAGTTGACTGTCGGTATATCGAAGCGCTGAAGTGTTTGTACAGTAAAGCTACGATGGCTATCCGAGTACAGAACCAGAGTACGAAACCTATCCAATTGCAGAGGGGTGTAAGACAGGGTGATGTTATATCCCCGAAACTCTTCACCGCTGCATTGGAAGACGTTTTCAAGCTTCTGGACAGGAAAGGATACGGTATTAACATCAATGGCGAGTACATCACTCACCTTCGATTTGCCGACGATATAGTTCTCATGGCAGAATCACTGGAGGAACTAAGCACTATGCTCCATGACCTCAATAGTGTCTCCCAACGGATAGGTCTTAAGATGAACATGGACAAAACAAAGATTATGTTTAATGTCCATGTCACACCTATGCCGGTAGTTGTTGGGAGCACTAAGCTCGAAGTTGTTGACGAGTATGTTTACCTGGGACAAATAGTCCGACTAGGTAAGTCCAACTTCGACCGAGAGGTCAATCGACGGATTCAACTCGGCTGGGCAGCGTTCGGGAAGCTACGACACATCTTCTCGTCAGACATACCTGAAAACCTTAAAACGAAATTGTACAACCAGTGCGTGTTGCCAGTGATCACTTACGGAACTGAGACGTGGTCCTTCACTGCTGGCCGTATGAGGAAGCTCAAGGTCGCTCAGCGAGCTATGAAGAGGGCTATGCTCGGAGTTTCTCTGCGTGATAAATTTAGGAATGAGGTTACCCGCAGTAGAACCACAGTAACCGACATAGCCTAACGGATTAGTAAGCTGAAGTGGCAGTGGGCCGGCCATATAGCTCGAAGAACCGACAACCGATGGGGAAGAAAGGTTCTCGAGTGGCAGCCTCGTACCGGTAGGCGAAGTGTAGGGCGTCCCCCCACGAGATGGAGTGACGACCTGGTAAGACATGCAGGAAGTCGATGGATGCAGGTGGCTCAGGACCGTGCTTTGTGGTATTCTTTGGGGGAGGCCTATGTTCAGCAGTGGACTTGTGAAGGGCTGTAATGATGATGATGAATTTGTATTTGAACTAATGAGTAGTAATTTGTATTTGCGCAATTTGAATTTAACTTGATTTGTTAAATTGATTTGTGTCTGTTCTTTTGTGCTAACTTGTATTTAATATAATAAGTAGTAATTCGTATTTGTGTAATCAGTTGCCTGCGGACTGAGTTACGATGGGCCACCAGCGCCCATACTTTGATAGGTCGACCGGATAGGATCTTTAACTTGAGGAAGCGGCTCGAGCAGGTCGATGCTCGAAGGGCCGTAGTGGAGGAGGCATACGCTGAGCTCGAGGATTCGGACGTGGAAGAGTCCTCTCCGAAGCAGCCCCAGCCTGAGCTGTTGGGATGACTCCCAACTCTGGACCTGCTAAGGTTCTCCGGGGTTCTTTCCGAATGGCTGACGTTCGTTGGTCTTTTCGACAGCCTAGTGGACGCCCGGAGGGACTTGACCTCGAGCCAGAAGATGACGTACCTCCTAGCCTCATTGGAGGGGGAGGCTCTGGGCGTCGTCGGCCATTTGAGATTATCGGACGACGCCTACCAGACTGCTCGGGACCTCCTAGCCGGAAGATACGCCAACGTCCGGCGAATTGCGGATGAACATGTTAAGCAGCTACTTAGCCTCCTGCTGCTTAGTGACCTGGCCAGACTATGTCCGGACCTGGTGAATCCAGTCTTGGTGGCCTGTAATGCGTTGAGGCGGCTGGATTTACCAGTGGACGAATGGTCCCTTTTGTTGCTCCACATCGTGCTTTCCCGTCTGCCTCTCGACCTTCGGATACATTTTGAGGAGAGGTATGGCGGAGACGGGGCCTCCTATATTCCGCCCTTCAATGATCTGCTGCGGTTCTTAGAGGAACAGTGCCGGCAGATTTAGAACACGGTGCCCGACCGTTGACGACTTACAAGCCGTGCCAAGTGAGAGTCGGAATCCGCCGGGCAAGTCGTCGCCAAACCCCCCCCCCCCCCCGCTCCCCAGCCTATCGGAGCTCCCGCGGGAGGGCGTCGCTCCCCACCATCATACAGTGGCCTAGCGGCCAGAGAGGCGCCCCCCTGCTTCTATTGTCGATTGTAATTCCACCCTTGCCCTGGATTTTGCCGTTTTTATGGTGCTGGTTTTGCCAGCACAATTTATTCTCCAATCTGTTCTCCAGCACTAATTTTATATTGCTCAGACTGATGTGCGTCAGTTGGTGTTATGAAATTTGCTCTTGGATTGTTACTCGCACTTGTGTCTGGATCCAACTATGATGTACTGTACGGCTGTCTATAGAACCTCTCAATCTCAGTCCCAGAAATCCCACTGCTACAGTAGGTTTTCTTTGTAAGACTTTAAAACCATCATTCCACATAAACCCTACTCCAGTACGAGCTGTTTTGAATTTGAGTGCCTAAGCCTCGCCGCATGCATTTGAAAATCTGGTTGCTTAGTTGCATGTATACTGTCATATCTGCTGAAGGCTACAGCGTCACTTCCCGTCTATAATAGTCATGTGATTAAGAGTATGATCGGAGAGATTTTAGGTTCTTCTGCGACGGGTTTGCAGAACTTAGCTTCAACCGCATGGACAGTATCCACGAACTTGTAATCACTGTTAAAAGTTAAAGTTACAGCCTATATACGTCCCACTGCTGGGCACAGGCCTCCTCTCATTTCTGAAAGGGTTTTAGGTCAAGGAAATGTCCGCCACGCTGCCCCAATGCATGGTGACGAACTTCACATGTCTTTGAATTTTTTTCACACATGCAGGTTTCCTCAAGACGTTTTCCTTCACCGTCGAACACGAGGTAAATCAGCACTTAAAATTGATAGAGCCGTGGTAGCTCAAATGGTTAGCGCTTGCTGTATTGCTTGCTTGCTTGCTTGCCTAGCGGCCAGAGAGGCGCCCCCCTGCTTCTATTGTCGAGCACCAGATGACCGGGTGACGTCGTGCCCTAAATTATTATGTAAGCCGGTTCCGGCGAGGCGAACTATCGCCGAGGGGCGCCACTGGTGCTACTCTTGTTTATAAAGGCACCTCCAACGAGACTGCCCGCACCAGCGGCCCTGTCCGCATTGCCAGGGCAATCACCATGCAGTTTTGTGTCTGGGTGCGAACGGCGTCTCCTCTAGAGGCTCTGCCGGGCCATCAGCCCCCACGGGCGGGGGCGCCCAGCCACGCCCTCTGTCGCGCGACGCTCGGCGCTCGCCTGCCAGCCACCGTGCCCCTGATCTTGAAAAGGGTCCCTCCCCCGACCAGTCGGGGGTTCTTTCCCCCAGGGGCGGGGGGGTCGTCAACCGCCTCAGCTTATTGAGAGGAGCTTCACGGCCGCTCAGCGGTCGGCTGGACCCTTCTCACCCCCGTTAGCTGAGTGGCCGCAACTGGTGTACCACCGTCCTGCCCCCGTAGCTGCCGCCCTAGCTCCCACCACGGCCGCCTCCACTAAACTTTTAAGCCGTCAACAGTCCACTTGTCAAACTGTTCTATTGTCGACGGCCTCAGTGAAGGCGTACAACACGAGCGGCGACTGCTAGCGGTTGGTGCTTCATTAGTCTCAGGTTTACGGGGTGTGGCCGCCACTTGGTGGTGGGAAGATTAAGGCCCCCCTGGAGCGTTGAATCACGCTGTCAAGGGGTATTAGATTTAGTTTTGGTCGAGCACTTGGTTAAAAATTCTTTAAATTAAAATTAAAAATCGTTGTGCCTTCTGCGAAATACTTCTGTTTGTGGCGGTTTTGATTAAGAAGGCGAATTTAGTGTGCTCTCTGGGTACTTAAACATATGTTTTGTAATTGTATTTGATCACTGTGTTTGTTTTACTGAAAGGAACATTTGAATTCATTTGAAATTGAATGATGCGCTCTTTAAATATTTGTACGTGCATTTGTGATTGTGCTTGGTCATTTTTGCTTATTGAAAAGTAAAATTGAAATTGAGTAACACTATTCGTGCCGAAGGAAATAAAAATCAATTCTCTCTTTGTTTTCATATTTTGTTGGCATTGTCGAAGATTTATTTAAAAAAAAAAACTTTTTGGCTATCTCTTATATTTGTCGTTTTGCTTCATTGTCCTGTTTTGATCTATGCGCATCAAGAAATAAATTTATTACAGTTTGTTTTCAAGTTTTACATAGTAGATTGAGTATTGATGCTTGAAATTTGGTTGAAATATGAGCATAGGACTACTTGTCTAAAGAGCTAGCTAGTTGTGCGATTATCAGATTGAAATCAGCTACTGCACAATAAAGTAAATAATTATATAGGAGATGGCTTGATTGTGCCTACTGTTTGAAAGTTTATACTAAGGACTATCTGTGCGTTTTGTTTGGCTTTCCACAGACGACGTTCATGTGGAAATTGTGGGTGCTCTCTGCACTGAAGCTTAGGAGGCCACACTGGGCCGCTTCGTATAGCGTCGCCGTTTACTGACCTGATTCGGTCGGATTGTTGAACGAATCATAGGGGCACAGATAGGTGTTTGAAAGAGGTCGTCGGACTTCTGTCCAGTAACAGGACTTATTTAGGTGCTGCGATGTCCAGGAAAGGCATCCAGTGGAGGCACAACCCTCCGGCTTAACCACATTGAGGCGGTATTTTTTGAGGCGGTGGTTAGGGTTGCAAGATCTGATGAGGTGGCCTAGGTTTGGTTGGAGATTCAGTCTTGCAGCGTGCCGTCGCGACCCTAACCCGCTTGCCAGTTTGCTGACGGACCTAAATGCTTATGTCCGGGACGGGGGTTTGTTCACGCCCAAAGGCGCTCGGCTCGGCACCATACCGGTTTTGACGTTCGGTCGAGCAGTGTGTGTGGCGAAAGCGCGAGAGCAAATACCTGTTGCTTCCAAGCTGTGCTTGGGACAGTACGCTGTGAACTTGTTCGGGAACGCGGAATAGTGCAGGCGCGTCGAGTAAATATACTGTCTAGGATTCGTAACGCGCATTCCTTGTTTGAGAGCTTCTTCCGGTTAGTTGTCAAGATAGCATTATAATTCTATAGTCGCGTAGGGCCCCTTTTGTGTTTTGGTTGGCTATCTAGATTAATTTGCGGGTCAACGAGGCGTACTTTGACTCTGGCGCGACGTTTTGTTCCGGTGTCGAATGAAGGAACTTAGTTGTGTTTAACTCTGAATCCGTATATAAGAGCATTCGACAATATTAACTACTAATGCGTCATTTGATATAGTTCGGAAACATTTACGTCGTCGGTTGGACGCTGAGCTTTGTGATACTAGAGAAGTTAGTGTTAAAACGAGAAATAATTGTTACCATGCGAAACGGTAGTGACCTTTGATCTGGACATTCTTATTCGTGCGGTGTGTTACATTTTTGCTTATAGTAACGGGATTTAGTATAGACCGACATACTGTATTCGTGTTGTGTGTTACGCATTATAACAAACGAGAGTTAGTGGCTTCTGGAAGTTAGTTAATTGTAGGATAAAGTTAATGGACTGTCCTCGTGACGAACGAAGAAAGTGACTGTGGGTGGCTCCGCTGAAGATTACCACAATTTGGAGCGGTGCTGAAGTCCGAGCTGCTGCCGACGGCAACGGTCCAATCAGGTCTATCACAACCAGTCACTCACATATACACATCACTAACCCTTACTTCCCATGCACCTCACAACCACATGCGGCCTGACCGAACCCCGAGACAGCAGTCGCCTTGGATATAGGTAAGTAAGCTCTGTTTAACTATTCTCCCTATTGAATTGTAGTAGGATAGAACGTTTTCCATATAGTTTATTGTAAAAGGATAATTCCACGTGGCCACTTTAGGAGGCCCGACCTGCATCTGCTTGTAAGGTCTTCCGCCCATTGGCCCCGGAAGATTCTACTCTTGGATAGGCAGCTGCAGGCCGTAACACTGACCTTTACAAAGTCAGCGGGCGGACACGAGTTGAATGCAAATTTCAAATATTAATTGTTTGGCCTAAACAACTATACTACTAATATGCCTGCAGCATGGCTCTAACATGTATAATCAAGCGTGAAGTTTCAAAGTTATTTTTATATTTTGTAAGTGGTAGAGCCAACCAACTCTTCGTAGGTTGTGGTAGAACTTTGTTATAAAATTATGGTTGTAACAAAAGTAGGCCAGCTGAGTAAGACAACTTCTCTTAACGAATACCAACTTAAAATAACAGCTTAATGCTGCTGCGTTTCACATGATGGGTGTAGAGAACTGGAAACTTTTTTTACTGGAAACGAGGTATTCCATCTTAGTCCGCACAGGTGGCTACACATTTGAATTTTGATTCATTATAGAAGATAGTGGTACAGTGGTGATACTATGTGATTGTTTGCTTGTTTATTACCAATATTCAATACAAAAATGTTTGTTTGATGTGTAACTAACTACGTTTATGCTCTAGTGAACACAAAGACTAAAACATCATGAACGAAAAATAGCAGAAAAATTCACATGTCGTATTTTACCAAAGTTTTTCATTGAAAAATGTGAAAGTTTAATGAATGCACGTATGTGACGTGTGGCATCGAGAAGTGCATCTCAATTATTATCTCAGTTTCTGGGAACTTTGAAGGGAATGATATAGTCAGTAGTTCAAGAGCTCTTAAACTTTTAATTAGTTTCACGCAAGAACGCTAAACACACGTTTTATGGTCTTTTTTTCATTCGCATAATTTATGATACTTCTATTTGGCTTCAATGCTTTTTATTGTAGAATCTATTACCGTGTTTTAATAATATACTGTAATACACAACTGCCGCAAAGAATCAGAACGTTGCTTTGCCGACTCAGAACTCAGAAGAATCAGACCGTTTGCTGAAGTGTAAAGAGCGCTAGTATTATGAGGGGTAATAATTTTACATTCACCAGATGTCAGTAGTTGGGACTGGGAGGAAGTCTATTTTGCTAGACAGTGTCATTTAATTAAGAAGTTATTTTTAACTAAAAGTTTTTCAGTTTCTAGATTATTATATTTATAAACAAAACAATGCTTCAGTGCTTTTTACACATTTAAAACTTTTTTAATTTCGACTTCAAATTTTAGGAAAATAAGTAGTTTGGTTTATTCATTTCTAATCTTATTAATATAAAATATAACTAACATTTCAGAAAGAAACATTAATCTCTACACTTTTCTAACAAATTAACTTCCCAAGCTTTAAAATCTTTCACATATTTTACCTCATTCCTAAGTACAGTGCATCTGAAGTTTTCTTTGTTGAATGTTGGATGCAAGACAAGTGGACATAGAGTGCAGTAGTCACTTACCATCATGTGGTTTGTTTAACATTAATTACTTGGCAGTCATGATTAATTAATTTGGACGCATTAGGAACACCATTGTCATCGTATTGTTATAACAAAGTACAGAAATTTATTATTCACACTGATGAAGTCGACTTCAAATAACTACCTTACGCTTTATTAGTAATCTTTTCTATTGTATTTATAGCAATGTTATAACTTAAAATTAATACGTAAGAAAGTTTAATAGGTCGTTCTGTAGAAAGCTTGTTTCTGCATAAAAGAAAGACCATTATTAGAGTACAATATTATAAAAGAACAAAAGTGTCAGTGTAATTACGGACTATGCGACAGAGTAATATTTTTATGGTTGTAACAGGAATGGGTTTGACTTGACCGGGTAAGAACCACGCTCTCACAAAATACCAGCGTAAATAAACTTTATACTGGTGAGTGTAGAGAAACGGAGAACCTTTTTACTGGAAAAGATGCATTCCATATTTGTTCTCAGGGTTGACAACGCATTTGCATTTTGATTCTTAATTGGGGATAAATGTACAACATTTTTGGTTTTCGGCGGGGTTCATCAGCTGGTGATGTTTTGGTCTACCTGACTTATGGATGGGCAGAGGTAGTAGAGTCCAAGAGGGAGGAATTGGCCGTTAGTTTTGACATTGCGAATGCCTTTAATCGGGTTTGGCACAAAGCGTTTCTTTCGAAACTCACCTTTCCTATGGGCTTCTCGAGAAATTGTGCAATTGGATCACCAGCTTTCTTGCGAATCGAAGCATCAAGTTTGTTGTAGACAGCTCATGCATGCTCCGACTACAAGCATATTAACGCTGGTGTTCCACAAGGCTGTGTGCTATCACCAACGCTGTTTCTTCTGCATATCAATGATATGTTGCAAACCGGTAACATTCATTGCTATGCGGATGACAGCACTGATGATGCTTTATACATCGGCTGTGCCAATATTTATCGGGAAAACGACTAGTGACTAGCGACTATCTAGTCCAGTTTAGTCCTCAGAGATACAAGTTTGCGTGTTTACCGCTAAAAAGAACCCCTTTGTCGTATCTCTTCAGTTTCACGGCACTCTCCTTGTTGCCTCTGCCAGATCGGAATCCTCTGCGTCGACATATTGAGTGACATGCAGTTTCATGGTCACTTAGACGAGAAGCCCAAATTGGCCTCTAAAATGCTTGGCGTACTCAGCAGAGCGAGACAGTGTTTCATGACAGCACAACGGATGCAACTTTACAAGGCACAGGTTTGGCCTCATATGGAATACTGTTCCCATCTCTAGGCTGGGGCTCCCACTTGTGCCAGCTCCTTCCACTCGACCGCATCCAATGCAGAGCGACTTGAATCGACGATGACCGTGTCCTTTCCGATCGGCTAGATTCATTGGCGATGCGAAGATATGTTGCATCCCTTTGCATTTTTTTTCGCATTTACTGAGAAATCGTTTGCATTTATCCCAGCCTTCAAATTTTACGAACGCACATCTCGGCAAAACTCCCGGTACTATCCACACCATCTGGATGCTTGGAGGTCCACCACTGTACGTTTTACTAAGATTTTTTTTCGCGTACGACCTCTGGGTGAAATAACTTAGAGTTGGCAATTTTTCGTAACGATACGACTAAGGGACTTTCAAGAAAAGAGGTGACTCCTTTCTAAAAGGCGGGCAACTCACCTACAATTCTGTTGGTGTTGCAGTTGTTCATGGGTGGCGATAGTCACTTACCATCAGGTGAGTCGTATGCTCATTTACCCCCTATAAAAGAAAACAGAATACACCAGTGTACAACAGTACACTTTTGTCACCCTATTTTGTTAAAAAAAGAGATGCCTATGTACCACAGCCAAGCGTTTGAAAAGTTGTTTCGTCTTTATTGGTTTGTGTAACGCTAAACGTTTACTATGCGTAAATAAAGTTTTAATTAACGTGTGTAAGGGTCCTATCAGAATGTATGTTAAGATAGTGTGGGAAAAGAGAGTTCATATGTGCTTGTGTGCATATATATGCACGTTGATCAGACTGTTCACCGTAGCCAAAATTCCGTCAAGAAGACAACAAATCGGCACTTAAAATTGTATTTTACGGGAATACTCGACATTTAATAAAACTAACTTTTCGGACTTTATCGCGTATGATTTAAATTATTTAACTAAATTCTATTCAGTGAAAATGAAAAAAATCGTAACCGCCATTACATCAGATATGATAGATAACAAATCTTCGCAAAAGAACACCGATTCCTGCCATGATGATGATTCACAAGGCTTTTGTAACCAAAAAAAACTTTTAAATTTCAATAAAGACCATGGACGGGTGTTGCCATCTGCTTGGGATAAATAATTAATAAAATTAAATCCAAACCCAAGCATATCACTGCAAGACTTCAAGATACTGTAAGCTCAGTCTATGTAGATTAGACCAAAAATTAATATTCAAAAGCTGAAGGTAGCGGGGCTGTAACATCGGGACCTCAACCACCTTAGTCCCTCCGTGACCATGGGTGCTGTAAAGCACCCGAAACGTTAAGGAGTTAAGGATAAGTAAAATTAAGCGCGTTAAATTTCGTAAAATTAGTTTTATTCGAATTAAAGTTGTAATTAACGATTTCATTTTTGCTGGCGGAGATCGATCCCGGCTTGCTCCCGTACTGCGACATTTACATTGTGCGTTATAATAGAATAAAAAATCAATGTACAATTCAAAAATGTTTTTCCAACAACGAAACGGCTTCGCGGCGCATATTTATATAATATGTAAGGTGCCTCCACCATACGGTAGAAAATATTAGTCTGGGAGTAGTTAAAAAAAAGAATTTTTAGAATTATGGTGACATACAAAATCCACCACAACTCTCACTTTCCCTTTTCTGAGCGAACGGAATTTGTATTTTTAATTTTTCCAAAGAAGTTATTCCACAAGAGCGACTGTCTTATATTTAATTAACAAGATAAGGCCTAAGAGAGGGTAAATAAAATTTGATTAATCCAAGACGTTTGTCGCATATAAATTTATGATGATTCGCTGAATACTAACGATTCTCATGCTTTTGGCTGTTACTTGAAAGTTATAAATATTACGTTTTTATAGAAGAAAAGGATTAGATTCGATATAACCTATAATATATGATAGATATTGGAACAAATGCATATTGTGGTTTTGTACGATTCATATCGCCCACTACTCTAATGAATAAATAAAAAATATTTTTTCTTGTCGGGCCACGGCATAGAAATAATATTTACTATGTCGTGTAATGTAAGTGTAAGATGTCCACTACCTCTTATCGTTCCGGGGGTTTCGTAAGAGGCGACAGAGGGAAATTGAAATAGGTGATTGGCAGTAGCATCTGCTTGATAACAATTCAAAATAATAAAAAATAACGGTCAGGCCAGGCGTCTCAACTATGGTAAAATCCCCTCTATGAGGTAATCTATGGCGGAGGCCCATGATTTTTAAAGTCATAGGCCTCCCCCATAATCCCCCAATATCTTTAAAAACCCTCTAAATATTCTTACTCACCACGAAAGTGCAATAATAGTTCGAAATAGCTCTAGCAAGAATGTTAATGGAATGCTTCATCGGGCTGCTACTTAAATTTCTGGTATGATTTGTTTTTTATAATTTGCATTGTACATTTTTTCATTGACTTATAAGAGAACAGAATAGATAAGAATATTTTTATTCGGGATAGATTACAAGAGTACTTAATCAAAGTCAATATTTTACTCACTGGATCGGAAAAAATCTTTATTCTCCGAAGAACTGACAAATTTTTTTTTTTTACATTATATTATGTTCAATCAATCATTATAAAATCAACGTAAAAGAAAGAGGAGACAGAGGGTAACCAAAACAGGAGATGGGCAACAGCATCTTCCTCTTAAAACTCAGAATAAATTTAGAAAACCCAAAGGTGCATGCCTCATGAGCGTTTCATTATATTTGACGAAGAAAATAAAAATAGTGACGATAATTTTTACAAGAAAAAAAAAACCAGAGGATCTGATAAACTTTCATTAATAACTTTTAAACGATGTTGAGTACAATAACAAAAATTAATAAGAATCCTCCTTAGAATGTATGAAATCTTATTTAATAGTATGTATCTCAATCTATTGCTTACATTCCTATTAAGCGAGAAGATTCACCAACACACAGACCAACGGACGGCCGTCCTTATATTTTATCAATAACATATTTGTTATGTAATCTAAAGTTAATTAAGTAGAAAATAAATTAATCTTATAATTCATTTTCTATAGTTATTGTAACGTTAAAAATAATATGGATTAGATGTCTAGCTAAAATATAAGAACCATTATATGTAGTGAAATTAAGGTATGGCCACATATCGAAAGTAAAGCACTCCCTCACGTTGTGAGGCTTGCAATAATAAAAAACGGCAGTTACTAACCCACTTGGCAACTATGGCAAAATCACCCCCGGAAGGCCTATGTGGACTTTTATAGGCTATTCTGTATTTTTTACGTGGTAGAGCCATGCTGCAGCTATATTAGTAGTATACTTGTAGCACGAATGGGTCGCCTCGACCGGATAAAGACCACGTTTTCACAGAATTCCAACGTAAAATAGCAGCTTAACGCTGCTGTGTTTCGTATGATTAGTGTAGAGAACCGGAGACCCTTTTTACTGGAAAAGAGGCATTCCATCTTAATCCTCAAGGGTGACAACGCATCTGCATTTTGATTTTTAATAGAGGATAGATGTAGATGTCTATGGGCCGCAGCAACAACTTACCGTCAGGTGGAATGCGTGAATGAAGTGTTCGCGCCAAGCGCTAATGTCAAGAATCGACGCCAGGGGGCGCTCGGCTCGGCGCGATACCGGTTTTGATGTTCGGTCGAGCGGGGTGTGTGGCGAGAGCGCGCGAGCGCAAATAGGAGTCGTTTGCCAGCTGTGCTATCGACAGCACGCTGTTAACTGGTTCGGGAACGCGGAATAATGTAGGCGTGTCGAGTATATATACTTCCTAGGATTCGTGACGCGCATTCCTTGTTTGAGAGCTTCTCCCGGAACTTAGTTGTGTTTAACTCTGAATCTGTATATAAGTGCATTCGACAATATTAACTACTAGTGTGGTATTTGATATTCTAGAAATAACTGCTGCCACGCGAAACGGTAGTGACGTTTGATCCGGACATTCTGTGTTCGTTTTGTGTGTTAAGCGCTATAACAAACGAGAGTTAGTGACTTCTGGAAGTTAGTTAATCGTACGATAGAGTTAATGGACTGTCCTCGTGACGAACGAAGAAAGTGACTGTGGGCGACTCCGCGGAAGATTACCACAATTTGGAGCAGTGCTAAAGTCCGAGCTGCTGCCGACGGCAACGGTCTAATCAGGTCTACCACTACCAGTCACACACAGATACACATCACTGACCCGCAGTCGCCTTGGATATAGGTAAGTAAGCTCGGGTTTAATACTCTCCCTGTTGAATCGTATTAGGATAGAACGCTCCCCCTTATAGTTTATTGTAATTAGAATAATTCCACGAGGCCACTTTAGGAGGCCCAACCTGCATCTGCTTGTAAGGTCTTCCGCGTATGGGCCCGGAAGATCCTACTGTTAGATAGGCAGCTGCAGGCCGTATCATTCTAGTAGCAGAGCGTGGTTCCGGGTTCGATTCCCCGGTCGATCCCGACCATAGTATTTGATAAAAATTAAACAATTTTGGTGGCAGGGAGCGTTGGTTTAATTGGTTTAATTTTGTGTCTACAATCACGCCCGTCCGTAATACGTAAAATTAAAATTCTTTCCTTGGTTTTCTTGTGGCTTGCTTTTTTGTTATTGGCGGGTATTTGCTAATGCCACGCCCGTAGGTCGCGCAAGCGGGAGTTTTTCTAGAGAGATGCGTTGTGTAGGTAGATCGTTATTATCACGTAATCGGTTAATTATCGTTGTCGGATAGTTATAGTGGATTACTTATCGAAGGGTCGATTTCCGATCGAGGCATTTTTTGTTGATCGACCGTGATGTGTATCTTATTTGTATTGTAATTTGTATTTGAACTAAAGAGTAGTAATTTGTATTTGCGCAATTTGAATTTAACTTGATTTGATCGCACTAGTATTTGTTATTTGTTAATTTGATTTGTGTCTTTTTTTGTGCTAAGTTGTATTTAATTTAATAAGTTGTATTTCTTATTGGTGTAATTTTTATTCAACTCGATTTGATAGGAACGGCATTTGTTAACTGTTAACTTTTTTTTGTATTTGTTATTTGTTATTTTTGTAATTTGTGCTCGAGCTGCATCGTAATTTGTATTTAGTAGTGATGCCATCGCCCAAGCTACTAATCCGTTGCCTGCGGACTGAGTTACGCTGGGTCCTCAGCGCCCATGCTTTGATAGGTCGACCGGATAGGGTCTATAACTTGAGGAAGCGGCTCGAGCAGGTCGATGCTCGAAGGGCCGCAGTTGAGGAGGCATACGCTGAGATCGAGGATTCGGATTTGGAAGAGGGAGCTCTGGACTCCAGCTTCGCGGACTACCAGCAGTTCCAGTCGCTCACGGACGAGTTGATCGAGGCTGAAGGCAGGTATGCTGAGGAGGCGCGTGAAAGTCGGATGAGTGGCCTGCCCGAGTCCTCTCGGAAGCAGCCCCAGCCTGAGCTGTTGGGACGACTCGCAACTCTGGACCTGCCAAGGTTCTCCGGGGTCCTTTCCGAATGGCTAACCTTCGTTAGTCTTTTCGGCAGCCTAGTGGACGCCCGGAGTGACTTGACCCCGAGCCAGAAGATGGCTTACCTCCTGGCCTCACTGAAGGGAGAGGCCCTGGGCGTCGTCGGTCACTTGGGATTGTCGGACGACGCCTACTCGGGACCTCCTAGTCAGAAGATACGCTAACGTCCGGCGAATTGCGGACGAACATGTTAAGCAGTTACTAAGCCTCCCGCTGCTTAATGACCGGGCCCAACTACGTCCTGACCCGGTGAATCCAGTCTTGGTGGCCTGTAATACGCTGAGGCGGCTGGATTTACCAGTGGGCAAATGCGCCTTTTTGTTGCTCCGCATCGTGCTGTCCCGTCTACCTCTCGACCTTCGAATACATTTTGAGGAGAGGTACGGCGGGGACGGCGCCTCCTATATTCCGCCCTTCGATGACCTGCTGCAGTTTTCGGAGGAGCAGTGCCGGCAGATTGAGAACGCGGCGGGCACCATTGACGACATATGAGCCGTGCCCAGTGAGAGGCGGAATCCGCCGGGCAAGTCGTCGTCAACCCCCCCCCCCAGGCCTTTTGGAGCTCCCGCGGGAGGGCGTCACTCCCTACCATCTTACAGTGACCTAGCGGCCAGAGAGGCCCCCTCCTGCTCCTATTGTCCGAGCATCTGATCACCGGGTAACGTCGTGCCCGAAATTATTAAGTAAGCCGGTTCCGGCGAGGCGAACTATCGCTAAGGAGCGCCGCTGGTGCTACTCATGTTTGGAAGGGCACCTCCAGCGAGACTGTCCGCATTGGCAGTCCTGTCCGCATTGCCAGGGCAATCATCATTCAGTTTTGTGCCTGGAACCGAACGGCGTCTCCGGCTCTGCCAGGCCCTCGACCCCACGGGCCGAGCCGCTCAGCCACGCCTTGCGACTCTCGGCGCCTGCCGGCCAGCCACCAGGCCCTTTGATTTGAAAGGGGTCCCTCCCCCGACCAGTCGGCCCAGGGGCGGGGGTGTCATCACCCCCCCCCCCTCAGCGTGTTGAGAGGAACTTCACGGCCACTCATCAGTCCGCTAGACCCTTCTCACTCCCGTTAGCTGAGTGGCCGCGATTGGTTTACCACCGTTCCCCATTTGATGGAGGCGGCCCTAGCTAGCTGCCGCCTTAGCTCCTACCACGGCCGCCTCCACTGAGCCTTGAGCCGTCAACAGTCCACTTGTCAAACTGTTCTGTTGCCGAAGGCCTCAGTAAAGGCGTACAACCCGAGTGGCGACTGTTAGCGGTTTGCGCTCTATTGGTCTCGGGTTCACGCGGTGTGGCCTCCACTTGGTGGTTGGAAGATTAGGGCCCCCCTGAAGCGTTGAGTCACGCTGTCAAGGGCTATTAGATTTGGTTTGGTCGAGCACTTGGTTAAAAATTCTATAAATTAAAATTAAACATGCTTTTGGGTTTTCCGGGAAATTTTCATATTTGTAGCGGTTGTGATTAAAAGGTTGAATTTAATATACTCCTTTAAATGCTGCTGCATATGTTTTGTAAATATATTTGATCACCGTGTTCGTGGTTGCACGGAAAATTGAAGTTGAATTTTATGCCCTTTTGAATGCTTGTGCGTATGTTTTGTAATTGTATTTGATTGTTGCGTCTATTTTGCTGAAAGGAAAATTTGAATTCATTTGAAATTTAATGACGCGCTATTTGGAAAATTGTGTATATGTTTTGTGATTGTGTTTAATCATTTTGCTTTGTGAAAAGAAAGGCTGAAATTGGATAACGCTATTTGTGCCGAAGGAATAAGAGTCAATTCTCTTTTGGTTTACATTTTGTTGGCACTATCTAAGATATTTAAATGAGAAGTAGGGCTGTCCCTTAAGTCAAACACCTCAGTCATCCCGCCCGTGATAATGAATTCTGTAAAGTGTTTGAAACGCTGGGAATGTAAAATAAGTAAATATACGCGAACTTTCTAAACTTCTTGTCCCGCTTTTTTCAGCTCCTTGTTTGCCGCCGCACGTTGCGTTTTCCATCCACAGTTCAGTTGACTGGCCTCTTCCTGCGATAAATCTTCTTAGTGCGGCTATAGCAGAGTCCGCTCTCAATGATGTGACTACCTCGAGATAAACCGCTCTTATTGCCATGCAGGTAAATAGGGCAACTCATCGCTTTTCGTAACTTCTTCCGACGGTGACTTCTTCGTGGAGAAGAAGGGCCGCGCGTGATGAGTGAGGCACGCGTGCGGCAGGTCTCCCGTCGACGGGGTCATTGGCCTTCTTTCATTTTCTTGCATTGTGGACAACTTTCTATCACGTTTTTTACTATAGGTCCAATCCTTGTCATCCAGAAGCGTTGTCTTATCACGCTCTCAGTCAGTTCCACTCCGATGTGAAGAATTTTTTCGTGTACATGTTGAAAGAATGTAACTTGTAAACTTGTGTTGTCCATCTAATAGAGCTGGGTTGACTGTTTCTTGGCTTTTCCCTGGCATAGCTGGGTTACTTTCACGTAGGCGCAGCAGCATGATTTTGATAGGTGGTTTTGTTTGCCCTAGATATGAGTGACGACTTTCACAATCAAGCTTGTAAACTCCTGCATCTTGTAAAGGGATTTGCATTCGCTCATCGACGAAAGACTGGCTGAATTATTGACGACTTAGTCTTAGACGGCCCACGTAATCATATGTGGGTAGAAGGTCTAAATGAAACGGTCGAGCACGAAAACAGCAAGAGGGTCGACATTAAGATACGAGGAAAATATAGCCATGAA
>JAVANC010000005.1:3840930-3958430 GCA_033319125.1 Parnassius glacialis | reverse complement strand
GGTGGATTTTGCCACAGTTGCCACGCTTGGCAAGCGGGTTCTCAACCACCATTTTTATTTTTAGTTTTTATTAAAAAGAAGCTGCTGCCCATCTCCTGTGGTTAATTCACTGGTAAACTCTGTCACCTTCTACAACACCAATACGACGATATGGGATATTCGATATTCTTACACCTCCTCTACTCGGTTATCGGCATACGGTGTATTAGTTTACATATCTAGGATTCTAATCTCAGCTAAATGATGTAATGGTGATGATGGTGATATCTTCGAGACGGTTTTATCACCATCTATCGAAGCCATAAGGTTTTTCTGGTTATTTTATAACACCATCGGTACAATATGGAGTGTGATCTCTTACGCTGTCACAACATAACATAGGTATCTCTGCGTTCCTCCCTGCAATACAACTTACATAAAATTGAATAAAATTAATAAAATAAAAACGTTTTATTATTTAATATTAGAGATCCTTTACACTAAAGTCTGAAGAAACCTCAAAAGTAAACATTTTTTATGAAACAAAAAGTGTATGCAAATCATTATTGAAATATAAAACATGGTTAATAATAACCCATGGAAAATGTGGTGGTAGTTTCTAAGCTATTTCTTAAATAAGTTTTATAATTAATTGTTGAAACTGAGTTATTTATTTTCTAATTATTTTACCCCAAAAAAAATTCCCGCTGGTTTTTTTTCACCACAGACGTGTTTTAAAACTATTGGCAAATGTAAAAAAATTACTTTCAATGAGAGTTATTTTTATTTTTTATCGAATAAAAGTTAATCTTATCTATTCTTGACCGTGTAGAGGCGGTGTAAGAATATTAATCATCTACCACTGAAATGTATAGAGAACCAGTTTTATTACAGGCTCTGAGGCATTCCATCTCAGCCCTCAGAGGTGACAGCGCATCTGTAGCATGCTTTATATAAAGTTGTCTGCAGGTGTCCACGAATCGCAGCAGCCACTTACTATCAGGTGGGTTGTAAGTTCGTTTGTCACTTAAGTTTTATATAAAAAACATAATGACATTATCAGATTTAGCCATTTACCAAGTTCCGTTTGAATTAAACTATGAATAAATAATTAGGTAATTAGTTTAGTAGTCTGCTCTCCGGCACCGCACACAATGAAGTTGTAATTGTAATTAGAATTTATGATTAATATCACGTTCTGAGATCTTTGTTATTAATATTATACGGATGGCGATGCGATGTGATGGCTTATTCTGAAACGGGAAGCCGGATTTAAGTCGTGACACCAAACAGTCCGTCTTATTACAAGAAGTAGTTTATCGATAACATCGGTCTTAAAGTATGATATGCCATTTACTTCGGCATCACAGTCTTCGCAAAACATTTACATTTAATTTCATCTGCGGGATTATTTTCGTTAATCTTATGTACCCTGATGATGCCGTGAGACGAAACCGGTCTGTTTCTATATTAAATTTAATGATTTAAAATGAATATTGTGGAACAAGTGCTCATAAATCAAGCGTGAGTTTCACCAAGTGACATAACTCGCAAGTATAAACTGCAAATTCTACATACTCGTGAACAATTTTTTGATAGTTTTGAGTTGATATCTTACGCTGTCACAACATAACAAAGGTATCTCTCCGTTCCTCCCTGCAAAGCCGCTTACATAAAATTGAATAAAATGAATAAAATACAAAACGTTTTTTATTATTTAAAACTAGCGATCTTTTACACTAAAGTCTCAAGAAACTTAAATGGTCCCTATTACAAAGTAAACATTTTTTATCAAAAAAAAAAGTGTATACAAATGGTTATTGAAATATAAAACATGGTTACCCATGGAAATTTGGTGGTCACTTCCAAGCTGTTTCTTATATAAGATAAAACTCGCAAGTATAAACTGCAAATTCTACATACTAGTGAACAATTTTTTGTAATAAGGCCGCGCAAGGGAATGGCTAGTGATCAACATTTGCCCGAAAATCATTAAATTTTTAGGTCTGTATTCAAGTGAAAACTTATTTAGCGGCGTTGTGCACTTTTAAGCAATGGGTAAAAAATATTAAACTCGCGTCAGGTCACGTGTCCTGATCGAAAATTCATAAGACGGACGGAGAGTAGACAGCCGGCGCGGCGTAGGAGAGGAAGTAAGTTAGGTTTAATTAATTTTCATTTATTAATTAATATAATTTTATTATTAAGATTAGGTTTCGATCGAGTCTACTCTACTGCTTGACGAAATTATTAATTTAGATACATATGTACTTACAGATTATAGATGTAATATTTGTAATATGTTTATACTTTATAGCATTAACCTATATTTTCATAATATCACAATAAGCACATGTGCGGTGTAGGTTTAACAAACAAATAATTTCGAATGAAAATAAATGAAATAAGATAATAATAAATAATCTCCGCCATTTCAAAATATCAAAAATGCACATTGTTTATATTCAAGTTTTCACTTCTGCCGGCACTCCCGGAGTGCAACCCGTCGTTTTTTTTTAAACCACACATTAATATATAAAACACGTATATCTAATATACAAAATCTATTTAACTATATATAATATAAATAAAATCCAAGGGTTGGTCAGTAATATCGGAATAACTGCCTTATATTCTATATAGCTGAGGGGGTTATTCGCATGCTATTAACTTACTTACTTACTTACTTATCGTCACGCACAATCCCTGACGGGGTAGCCAGAGAGAACAGATCACCAAGTGTCACGATCCTTACATACCTCTTTCGCTTCTTTCAGATTCATTATCTTCTTCATACATGCACGTCTAGGTATCAGAGTACTCTTGACCCTCCCCTCTTTTTTTTTTTATAGGATAAGTGTGACAAACGAGCACACAGTCCACCTGATGGTAAGTGGTTGCTGCGGCCCATAGACATCTATATCTATCCTCGTTTGCGAATCAAAATGCAGATGCGTTGTCACCCGTGAGTACTAAGATGGAATGCCTCATTTCCAGTAAAAAGGGCCTCCGGCCACCTGCACTCACCAAGCGAAACGCAAAGGTAAACCTCTACTTCACGCTGGTATTCTGTGAGGTCGTGGTACCACCCCGGTTCGAGCCGCCCCATCCGTGCGACAGCAAAAGCTGCTGCGTGGCTCTACCACTGTTAAAAACTCTTCGAGCAGTTTGCTCACATGGTCTTCGAAAGTTAGTCTCGGTCTACCTCGACACCTTTTAATATTAACTTTCGCGCTATATATTTTCTTCACCATTCGGTCTTCACTCATTCTCTCAACGTGCCCAAACCATCGAAGCACGCCCTTATCAATTTTTGTGATAAGGTCATCTTTCAAACCTGCCATATTGCGAATCTCTTCGTTTCGCTTCCGGTCGGCCATGGTAACGCCGCACATTTTACGAAGAGATCGCATCTCCACTGCATTCAACTTGCTTTTATGCTTCTTCTGGCATACCCAGGTTTCGCTGCCATATAACAAAGTCGGTACCAACACTGCGTTATGTATTGCAAGGCGTGCACTCTTCACTACGCCTTGCCTTTTGACTAACGCAGTCAGGGCACCATTAACTTTGTTCCCGACAGCGACACGCCTGTCCACATCTAAATCACATCTTCCATCCCGGCTAAAAGCACTCCCCAAGTATACAATTTCATTTACCTCTTCTAGACATTCCTGATTTACCCATATTTCACACTTCGTTCTCTCTTCGTCCCTTTCAAATACCAGAACCTTAGTTTTATTAGCATTCAAGCGGAGACCTTTAATTTCACATTTCTCTTTCATACACGTGACTAATGCCTGCAGTTCTGCCTCTGATGGTGCAATAAGCACTGCATCATCAACATACAGCAGACAATTTATTTAATGTCACCCAATTTCACACCCAAACAGCTATCTTTCACCTTCTGTAAACAGCTGTCGAGATACAGTATGAACAGCCAGGAAGACATGACACAACCCTGTTTTACGCCCGTTTGGACGCTAAACATGGGTGACAGGTCATGCCCTACCCGCACACAGGCTTTACAGTCACAGTAAAGTGACTGCACAGCCCTTAGCAATCGACCATCCACACCATACCCCGGCAACAGTTCCCACATTTTCTTCCTTACAACCTTATCAAATGCTTTCTCAAGATCCACAAAAGCACAGAAAATCCTCTGGTTAGCAGCCAGAAGCTTTTCCGTGATCATGCGGAGAGAAAACATTTGATCCGTGCATCCTCTTTCAGGTCTAAATCCGCATTGTGCCTCCCATAGAAATCTTTCCGATTTCTCTTGCATCCTACGTGTCAAAACCTTTGAGTAAACTTTACTTGCTAAACTGGTCAAGCTGATCGCCCGATAGCACCCGCAGTCAAAATGTGAACCTTTACCTTTATATAAAGGCACAATGACTGCGGATCGCCAATCATCTGGGACATCCCCCGTCCGCCAGCACAAATTGCACAGCAGATGAAAGCTGTCCCAGACGCGAGGCCCACCATACTTGACCATTTCAGCAGTAACTCTGTCTAGTCCCGCAGCCTTACCACATTTCAAACTTCGAATCGCACGTTCAATCTCTTTCATACTGATGACCTCAGTGTCATCGAGGTCCAGGTCTGGCGTACCAGTCACGGCGTCATCCCCGGATCCCTCACTAAGATCATCACACGCATACATTTCTCTATAAAATTCGCTCCATCGCTGCATGACGTCCGATTTGTCTGAGAGGACGTCATTAATTCTCGAAAGCACTTTGTTCATTCTTAAGGCCGTCGCACCACTTCGGGTCCTTCCAACCTCTTTTCAGAAGAGTTTGGAGTTCTCCTTAAAGTTGTGCGACAACCTTTCGTCCGCTTCCATTCTACACCTTTCACGCACTTCCTCAATCAATGCTTTCGTGTGAACTTTTTGCAGCTTATATCTTTCTTTCATCTTCTCTCTCATATCCTTATCATTACTAGAGGCCAAGTAGTCTAACCATGCTTTCTTCTTCTTCTTTACAGCTTCTTTCACTTCATCATTCCACCATGCATCTCTTCTTTTACTACTGCCTCTTTTAATCGTTCCATACACTTCTTCCGCTGCACTTACCATTCCATCCCTAAAGTTCTGCCATGTTCTTTCCACACATTCATTTCTGCCATCGATGGTGTCAAGCTTTTCGGCTACCCTCGCATGATATTTGTCCCTAGTATCCGCTTCCTGAAGCTTCCAGCTTCGGATGCGACAGACCGACTGTGGTTCTGTTACTGTCGTCCGGTAGCGCCAACCCGCGAACAGACCCCTAAATCTAGTAATCACTAGATAGTGATCCGTTCCCAGGTCAGCACCCCTGAATACTCGCGTATCCATCACCTGTTTTCGCAGTCGGTCATCCACCAGGAACAAATCGATCATACTTCTCTCATTCTTTCCTTCTCTAGTATACATATGGATTTTCTTGTGATTAAACATGGTGTTTGTCACAAGAAGACCCTTTTCCTTGCATACCGCCAGTATAAGCTTGCCAGCATCATTAACTCTTTTATCCCCAAACTTTCCAAGCACCGACTCGTACCCTGGTCGAGCGGTAGTAACCCATCCATTCAAATCACCACATACAACAATTCTTTCGTTTCCCCTAGCCAAATCTAGAACTTCTCTTACATTCTCCCAAAACTCCTCCAGCTCAGCCCTGGACGACAAAGCTACCGGCGCATAAACAGCCAAAAGGAATAACTTCGTCAGTCCCAATTTAAAGCGAACCCAGAGAAGTCTTGAGTTCACAACTTTATATTCAGTCATAACATCGACCAACCGAGACGACAGCAGCACCCCCACTCCCTGGCGGGCGCTCTCGCTCCCCGGGACTCCGGACCATAGAGCTAACGCCCCGCCAGGGAGTTCTTCAGTACCACTGCCCTTCCGTTTGGTCTCCGACATACACACGACATCTAATTCTTTTTCTTTCATTATTTCGATCAACTCATTCGTCTTATCTCTCATGCCTCCTCTAACATTCCACGTGCCAACTCTGCACTCTGTCCTCCACCTTCCGCCGTGTTGGGCTGTGCGTGACGGGTGGCGGTCCCCATCGCCGCTTTGCGCGCTGCATTCCTCACCAACGGGGACGAGCTGGTGTGCGTCGCCTTGGGGGGACGCCCTAACCCTCGTTGGCATGGGTGCGCAGCTAAGTAGAATTGCAGCCCTGAAAAGGGCTGGCAGGGGTCGCGACGAGCACGCTTCTACAGTGACCCCCTACCCGCATGCTATTAAGATATGAATATATGATTTTTAATGTCTTTTTCTTTCTGTCTGTCCCGACTAATTGTCGAAATGGTTGAACCGATGTAATGAAACTTCACGAACAGATAGAGAGCAATGGCAGGAGTGATCGAGGCTATGTTTCGAACGAAAGAGTTTGAGATTATTTAAAAAAAACAAAAAATTAATGAAATAAATTTCATTGACTATCTGAAATCTAACCTCACATTAATAAATCCTATCCAGTTTGGCCACGGCGGTTCGCTAGTATACAATAAAATTCTTCGTTTAACCTTTGATTTTTTAATCGTCAGATTAGAGTTACCATTTTTAGGGTTTTGTTGCCAAATGGCAAAAAACGGAACCCTTATGGATTAGTCATGTCTGTCTGTCTGTCTGTCCGTCCGTATGTCACAGCCACTTTTTTCCTTGGTACTTAGATGTATTCTGTGAACCGCATTAAGAGTTTCACACAAAAATATAAAAAAAAACAATAAATTTTGGGGGTTCCCCATACTTAGAATGGAAATTCAAAAACTTTTTTGCATCAAACCCATACATGTGGAGTATCTATGGATAGGTCTTCAAAAATGATATTGAGGTATCTTATACCATTTTCTTCTAAACTGAATAGTTTGCGCGAGAGACACTTCCAAAGTGGTAAAATGTGTCCCCCCCACTCCCCTGTAACTTCTAAAATAAGAGAATGATAAAACTAAGAAAGTATATGATGTACATTACCATGTAAACTTCCACCGAAAATTGGTTTGAACGAGATCTAGTAAGTAGTTTTTTTAAACGTCAAATTATGTTAGTTGCTACTACGGAACCCTTCATGGGCGAGTCCGACTTGCACTTGACCGCTTTTATTCATAAAACTGTACATTGCATCCTGTAAATAACGTTCATCTGACGATTGAAAATCAAGCTAAAATGTTTATATGTAACTTTGATATATTATGTGACGTACGTTAAACCGTAAAGACTGATCGTGGATCAGTATTTATTGTGTCCGTTAAAAAAATGATTGTTCCGCTTCCGGGCTGTTTGTAGCGTTTCATATAAAAAACAATATAAATTTAGTTTTATTCTTTTTATAAAACTGAAGCGGCAAATGAACTTAGAGTTTACCTGATATTAAGTTGCTTCTGCAGTTCATGGGTATCTGCAGCCAACTTCAAACAAAGAAAGCCACAGTTGCGTTATCATTTCTGAAGACTGAGATAAAACGCCTCACAGACTCTAGCTATCTGTAAATGCAAGCACTGCTATTTGGAGGCACAAACAGTACGAGGGTAGATACGGACTCCTACGCAAGAAAGTGTAGCTTTGATGCTGCCGCCCGTGCCGGTCTCGGCACTGTGGCGTAAACAAGTTGCTACACCGCCTTATATCGGAAACCGTAAGATTTTTCTAACATTTCCTCTAGTAGTTTTGTACGTGGTAGAGCCTTGCTGCAGCTATATTATGGGTGCAGTATGAAATGGGTCGAATCAACCCAGAGGGAACTGCGCTCTCACAGAATACAAGCGTAAAATAGTATGTAAGCAGTAAGCAGCTGCTTTGTTTCATATGGCGAGTGTAGAGAACCGGAGACCATTTTATTTGGAAAGGAGTTATTTCATCTTAGTCGTCAGGGGTGACAACGCAACTGCATTTTAATTCTCATTTGAGGATAGATGTCCATGGAGCACAGAATCCACTTACTATCAGGTGGACTGTGTGTTTGTTTGTCACCCTTATCCTATTAAAAGATAGTATTTATTTTTTGTTCTCAGGTGGGCAGTATGCTAGTTTATTACTGCAGTTTAAGCAGTTCAAGCAGTATTACTGCCTTGATGGCAGAAAACGGTAAGAGACGTCAACGACAGGTTGTTCTTACCTGTTCTTATAAGTGCTGCTGACGATCTCATTTATCACCATTGTTATATCATAATCTTAGAAAACACCTTATATAAAGAAATGTAAATATAGCAAATATATAGAATATCGTTATTAAATTCTCATATCTCAATTCAGCCTCTTGTCTTTATTACTATATTAGTATTAATTATTAATAGTTTAGTCAACTGGCAACACATCGTGTAGTGGATATTCAATTAAATAACATTATTAGCAACTCACAAATATGTCAACGGAACTGTATCAATCATAGTCAGCACATGCTATTGAAAATATCCGTGAACTTTACAGCCTATCAAAAGTCTACTGCTGAAAATAGGCCTCCCTCATAGGGGGGATATTTGCCATAGCAGTCACGCTTGACAGGCAGGCAAGTTTCCTTCCTCTTTTGTAATGTGTACATCAAAGGAGTGGAATAATTTGCCGACGCCTGTCTCTCCGTCCGATAACAATCTGATCGTCTTCAAGGCAAAAGTGAATAAGGCTTTTGTTGCACTAGTTATCAACCGAAGTTTTTTGTCGTCTAGTTATTAAGACGCTAGTTCCGGTTTTTTCTTCTCAGTTGCCTCATACGACACACATGTTGGTTCGTGGATATTCTTATACCGCTAGTACACGGTCAATCAATATCGCCCCTACGAGGGAGGCCAATGTTCAGCAGTTATGTAGAGGTGAACACGGTTATGTAGAGGTCAAAGTTATCAAATCTTATATTCATATTATGTATACATTTTGATTAGTTTTACCTGCGGGTTCGCTTGCATATCTGCCTATGTAAGGCATAGAATGGCACGAATCGATTTTTGTTCAGGAATATATATATATAAAGTATTTAAGGATAAAAACTATTTATCGTATTCTAATAATAATCTTCGCCTCTACGTATGACATAACATTTCGGCCTAATATAAGTCCTTTTATTGGGCACAAGCCTTCTACCATTTTTGAGAAGGTAAGAATAATTAGTACACCCTGCTTATTCTGCGGTCCTGAGAACTTCACATGTAAACAAAAAATATTTCTTATATAGTAAAAGTAACAAACGGGCCTACAGTCCATACAGATGGGTAATAGACTGATGATGTGGCCCATAGACATCGATATCTATCCTCGATTAAGAATTGTTACCTAGAGGAATAAGACGAAATTCCTCGTTTCCAGTAAAGGTTTTCTACACTCATCATATGAAACAGCAGAATTAAGCTGCTATTTTTTTACGCTGGTATTCTGTGAGAGCTGTAAGGTGTCATTTAACGCTGGTATTCTGTGAGAGCGTGGCCATCCCCGGGTCGAGCCGACGTATTCGTGCTACAACCATAATATGGCTGCAGCATGACTATAGTATGAATTAAACTTTATTCTTCAAAGTAATGCAAATAAAAAAAAATTCAGTCATTAAAGCGTTTCAGACAAAATTTCACTAACCCTTTGAACTTCTTGGCAAAAGAAGAAGTCTTACCAGCTTTTATTCTTAGGTGGTAAGACTTCTTCCTCATTTCATCTCTACACTACTATACGCAAGCGGTGCACATCGGTGCACTATTGAGTCCAGGCTAGCTCCAGTAGAATCTTGAAGGCATTTTCTAACAGATTTGATTGCATGAACTTGAACCACTACTGCATGCTCCATGTCAAATTATACCTTTCTTAGGTTAAGTAGCCTTTATTTTATTACTTTGTTTATTTTGGTTTCCTTAAATTTACAAAAGGTTTAGGATGCTTGTATTACTAACATATATGCTCAATGATGGTCAAAGTAAAATATTTTATTATTTTCATTTATTTAATTATAGCTTGAATATACGAAATTTAATATACATGAAAACATGGACCTTTTGAATACCAACTTCGTCTTTCAGTCTTTGTTTGTCATCAACAAAGTCTTTCAGACTTTGTTGTCCACTGTTTATTTTTGATCTCGAAATTGAAATTGTTTTCAAATAAACAAGTTTCGTAGCGTAGCTTTAGATGTTTGTTTGAAACATATTTTATCAACTGTCACGAATTGAACTAGATCTGCCTTTCGGCGACAAGGTTTTATGCAGCAATGGAATATTATTCATAGTGACAGTTTGTAACAAATAACATAAATGAAAGCAAAAGGCCACAGGTCGAATTCACTTAATATTAAAATAACAGCCCGCCCGTTCGGGTCCGAGGTCCGGGTGGAATAATTAACTAGGTATAATTTATTTTAAGTTTTTTTTTAAATTTAAATTACAGAAAAGTAGAAATATGGATGAAAATATCCAGTGGGAATGAGGTGATCGCTATGTATTTCACATTTCTTTTGTGTTGTTATCATCATCATCAACATTATCATTACAGTTCATCATAAATTAACAAAATTTTTTAAAAATTAATTTAACAGTGGTAGAGCCACGCGGCTGCTTTTGCTGTCGCACGAATGGGCCGGCTCAAACCGGGGTGGTACCACGACCTCACAGAATACCAGCGTGAAGTAGAGGTTTACCTCTGCGTTTCGCTTGGTGAGTGCAGGTGGCCGAATGCCCTTTTTACTGGAAATGAGGCATTCCATCTTAGTCCTCACGGGTGACCACGCATCTGCATTTTGATTCGCAAACGAGGATAGATGTAGATGTTTATGGGCCGCAGCAATCACTTACCATCAGTTGGACTGTGTGCTCGTTTGTCACCCTTATCCCATAAAAGAAAAAAAAAGTAAATCCACTGCTGGTATTCCTCAAGGGATGCTACAAAACACGGTCCTCACATCCATCGACTTCCTCCATGTCTTGCCAGGTCGTCACTCCATCTAGTAGGGGGCTGCAACACTTTTGGCCTACCGATACGAGGCTGCTATTCGAGAATTCTTCCCCATCTGTTGTTTGTTTTTCGAGCTATATGGTCTGCCCATTGCTCCCTCAGCTTGCTAGTCCATTGTTGTTAATTGTTGCGTAACTAACTAAATGATTGTAAGCTGTTCTTTCATCAAAATAATACTAATATTATATTGGCGCAGCTACTGGCTCGGCACTACGGAATCTAGTAACCTGCGCCTACTGTACTAGAACCCGAACGGGATCCCGTAGAAGATCCATGAACTCTGTACAGTCGCCCAACAACAGGACATCCAGGTGGTCTTGATGGGAGAGACAAGTTGAGACCATCCACGCACCTGAAGCTGCCCAACCATCACATCTACAGGCGGCACGAGTTCAGTCCTCAAGGGACCGCCTATAGAGACACGGTGGTTCTAGTGAATAGATACATCGTCACATACAACAAAAAAGAATCTTGCTTGTTCTTTCCATGTCAGAGATATTTTCCATTTAAAAATATGAGTGGATTTCATTAAGTATTACTTAAAACCTATATTTAATAAAAATATTAAAATAAAAAATTTCTATAATTTATAAACGAATGGACGATGAAAACTCCAGCAGATAGACACCTGTGCACACACACACTATCAACTCGTCTGTACGTTGTAGAACTACAATATTTTGAAGCTCGAAGGAGGCTCGAGGGAACACGCACGCTCAGAACACAATACAATTGTGAAATATTGGCATAATGCGGATGTATTTCGTATCACGACGGATCTGTGACAGCAAACATCTGCCCGCCGAGCTTCAGCACGTCAAGCAGGTTCTGCACGACAACAAGCTTTGGGTCCCGTGCCTACGTCACAGTGAACTAGTGAAGCCGGCCACAGTCGAGCGTGTGCCTGCTGTACTACCGTACGTCAGAGGTGTCACAGACAAGATTGGCTACATCTTGAAGCGAGCTTCTATTAGAACATTCTTCAAGTCGCCTCAGAAGATTAGTCAGTTCTTATCATCCGTCAAGAGCAATGTTCCTCTACAAGATGCAGGAGTGTACACGTTTGATTGCTAATGTAGTCTCTCATATATGGGGCAAACAAAACGTTCAATAAAAACCCGCGTAAAAGACACATAGCTGTCGTGAAGCAAAATATCACACTACAAATGACATCACACAAATTGTAATCGTAATTAAGTCGCCTCGATCAGATAGATATCTATGTGACATGGCTCACCACTCGCAATGAAAGCTGAGCAAGCGTTAGTCGTCCATTTATCGCGCCAAACACCATGTGCTCGGCAGCTGCTTAAGTTGTCTTGCCCCACTATCCGCTGATTAGTTGCAGGCTGTAGCGGTGTAGCCACAATCTTACCAGGGCTCGGCCGCATAGTAACATGTCCAATTAGCCGTCATGACACCTTCCACATTGATCATTGTAATAGCAACTTCTACGAACCTCTCGACATCAAAACCAAATTTTGTGGACTACATAATATTTGGAGTAAACTGTTACATTTATCAACACATTAGAATACAAAAAGGTTACTTCTTTATTTCAATTCATAGCACGTTTAAGTTAATCCTATATTTTGGTACATCGCTTAAACATTTTTAACTTTAAGAGCCGCCACATACATACGGAATTCCGTTTCAGGAATCCGTTTTGGAATGCCGATTCGGAATTCCAAACGCAGCAAGTTCATATATAATCTATGACCCGACACACACGTACGGTAGTTTTCCGTTCGAAATCTTGCAGGCAAAGTGGAGTTCAGTATGAAAGTTATTACGCATGAACTATCAAATTATACCCAAAAATTTTCAAAATATTTTGTTATTATTAATAATTACAAAACTATAACTGCATCTAGGTTTGTTAAACATTTCTTTCAACATTTGTGAACACATCTGGATACACTAAGAAACTATAAATGTACTTGCGGGTACCTTTAATATAAATCATTCAATTTAATCTTTAACGCTACAATTTGATGATTCTCCAATGTAGTATATAGGACAATAAACTTATTACGATATTGAACATAAACACAAAGGCGATAATATGATACACGAGTCGCATTATAGTCTTTCACAAACTTAATAACCTCACGCTTTTCAAAGATTATATATGGACGGTTACAGCGATCTATATTCCAATTCTAATTTAATAAATTAGAATGGGGAGCTACAAGAAAAAGCTTTAATCCCACTTCTGATGTAAGAAATTATTCCAATTCTGATGTTAGAAATTATTCTCAAAATTATTTAAAAAAAACAACACTACTCGGGTAACAAACCCTGTTTACTATCAGAACCCAATTTCATGATAACACCTAGTTATGCAAACTACAAGCATCACTACCCATCACAATGTAGTACAGGGCAGCCTCTCAGCAACACGATGTCCTTTGTCTACACTAGTAGAATAACCCAACGGGCATAGTGACGCAGTGAGACTCGTAGAATTAACGATTGATGCCTCCCAGTCGCCTGCGCAATACTTTATACTGCTAGAATAAGTGGGGATTACCGTTAATATCTTCATTTGTTCGTATTTGATTTTATTTTTACACCCTCATTCCCGACAATATCTTATTTATGCGAATACTAAATATTAAATGAAATGTAATTTTACGGATTTCATCATATTTATTCCCGATTTTTCTTCAAATTTAAAAGCTGAATATGGTTACTTACCTCCTTTAAGTTTATTTTTAATTAAAAAAATATTTCGGGTAAATTATGACGTCAGGAGGTCATAAACCTCAGTGTGATTATAAGTGATGTAATACGCCCGAAATGGGAGTTAAAAAGTTAAAGATAAACGCGATAAAATCCTACAAAATTTATTGATTGTTTGAACCAGAATTGTTTCCGCAACTCCATGTAGAAGTAAATAAAAGTAATAATGAGCCTATTTTGTGTTTACAGCAGAAACTGTTCTAAGCTAATAACAGCGCATTTCCATTACTACATATAACATATTTTACTTGAAATAATCTCTCCGTTCTCCAGTATTGCAAATTAGCTGAATTTAACCGCGCTTGCCTCTAAGCCGAATAAGCGCTTGTGTGAAATAGGTTGCGGATAAATTCTAAAGCAAATTGCTGTTCCTTATTTAACATTAATAATTTTACGCTAAATTAATATGCGGTTTATGTTATGAAATATTTCTTGATAATGTCTGGTAAACATTTTCAGTTTAAAAAAATACTTGTCGATAAATGGTGATTGCAGGTGTTCATAAACTGTAGAAGCCATCATTGGCATTAATTCCATGAATTTTTGACATTAATAATGATTTAAGTTGGCTTACATTATGATTAATGTCATAGTGACAAGTGACATTATGACATTTTATTCTTCACCTGTACTATATTATTTCAAAAGTTTGTAGCCTACCTTAGACGTCGACTAAAGATATTTTTATGATATTATAGACCAATACCTATTAGGCTTTTATGCTTGAAGCACAATATTATGCACATTATTAAATTGTGACAATACTATGCATCAAGTTTTTAGTGTGGTCAAAAATCCAAGAGACACATAGAGGAGTTTTATATTCTGATCACTACAAAACTATTATGTACAATAAAATAAATAATTAAAAAATCAAAAACCTGACTGCAAAAAAGACAATTTTAAAGTATTGCACTAAAAATACCCACAACAAGATTGAGAATAGAAAAAAAAATTAAAATAAACTATAAACAAAGTAAACTCTACTTCGGTTAAACAGACTATATTATGAGCTTTAAGCCTAAGTTAATTACCCATAGACATCTACATTTATCCTCCATTAAGAATCCAAATGCAGATGCGTTGTCATCCCTGAGGACTAAGATGGAATGCCTCGATTCCAGTAAAAGGGTCTCCGATTCTCTGCACTCACCATACAAATCACAGCAGCATTAAGCTGCTATTTTACGCTGGTATTCTCTCAGAGCGTGGTCTCACCCTGGTCTAGTCGACCCATTCACGCTACAACTATAATATAGCTGCAGCATGACTTTATCACGTAAACTTAATTAGAATAGGGTCACAAAAATATCCGCGTTGATTAAGCCTCAATGACTCAAAAGAACGTGGCATCATGGCGACAAGGATACATAAACTACTTTGAAGACGATTGGCAAGGCAGTTATTGGCAAACATAGACTGCCATTTTGCTGGATTAACTTGATATTTGTTTTATTCTTGGAAAATATTCCGGTCATATAAATCATTCTAATAGAATATAAAAAATAAAAATTAATCAGTCTTTCACAGTTTCCGAACTATTCTATATATTATATGTATACAATATGCTCCGTACCACCAAACAGGTATCAACCATTTAAATTAACTCGGGAAACTAGGCTTTTTCACATATGGGGTTTTGTATACATTTAAATACCGGAAACGTCTCATGCCACTCTTAGATGACAGCAGCCATCTTGGCTGGCAGTTAATTTTTAACAGGTTTTAACTTTTAATAATCAAATAAATTATTATGTTTTGAATCAATATCCTCATCATCATCTGTGCTGAAACGTTACACAAACAACCTACAAAAACATTTAAGAATTTTTAACAAAAAAGTGATATATGTATATCCCTTTAATATATAGGGACATAGACAATCTTGCGATATCTGTTACTGAACGCCAGAGTCAGGAATTTATTCTTGGGACAATGTATACGCTTTTACAACAGACATAGAAAAATCAGACTCTCACTTTATTAGCAAGATTAAATTCTTTGGAACGAAGTTATTTATCGGACGGTACCAATTTGGCAGATGGGGGCTAGATGAGAAAAAGTGTAAGATTTTTCCGTGAGGACCGTATCTAACGTAGTGTAGACAGCCGTGGCGACTATAAGGAAGCGAGATGGAATAATATCCGTCTCCATCGCACTTTTTCTCAACTTGCAATTAAAGAAATGTTATTTTATTTTAAATGACGCTTCATTTTAATAGACGCTAGTTATTCATTAATTTGTATTTGTTAATCAATATCATAATACCTTTATCAAAAATAATATATTATATTATTGATAAAGGACTATTTAGGTATATTGTAGCCTAATGGCAGGGCGCGGACCGCAAACTCGAAAGGTTATTGCTACGAATCCGCCAGTCGACTACTGTTATCAACCACTTCTAACAAAAGCACTTTAAACTTACCAGAAGTGGTTTAAAGGAATATTATTAAAGTTTAATAGTGGTACTACGATAGGAAATTTGTTCCAACGGAGTGTTCGACGAAAGTCACGCATGTTTTTTTTTAGCAAATACTGTTTTCAAATGTTTATTTTAATATGAATTGTTCATTCATCATCATCATTGCAGCCTTTTATAAGTCCACTGCTGAAAATAGGCCTCCCCCAAGGAATGCCACAAAGCACGGTCCTGAGCCACCTGCATCCATCGACTTCCTGCATGTCTCACCAGGTCGTCACTCTATCTTGTGGGGTGTCGCCCTACACTTCACCTAGCGGTACGAGGCTGCCACTCGATAACCTTTCTTGCCCATCGGTTGTCGGTTCTTCGAGGTAAATGGCCGGCCCACTGCCACTTCAGCTTACTAATCCGATGGGCTATGTCGGTTACTCTGGTTTTACTGCAGATATCCTCATTTCTAAGTTTATCACGCAGAGGAACCCCGAGCATAGCCCTCTCCATAGCTCGCTGAGCGACCTTGAGCTTCCTCATACGGCCAGCAGTAACGGACCACGTCTCAGATCCGTAAGTCATGACTGGCAACACGCACTGGTTGTACAATTTCGTATAAAGGTTTTTAGGTATGTCTAACGAGAAGATATGTCGTAGTTTCCCGAATGCTGCCCAGCCGATTTGAATCCGTCGAATGACCTCTCGGTTGAAGTTAGACTTACCTAGTCGGACTATTTGTCCCAGGTAAACACACTCGTCAATAACTTTGACCTTAGTGCTCATATAATAAAACATAATTTAGTTTTGTCCACGTTCATCTTAAGATCTATCCGTTGAGAGACACTACTGAGGTCATTGAGCATAGTGCTTAGGTCCTCCAGTGATTCTGTCATAAAGACTATATCGTCGGCAAATCGAAGGTGAGTGATGTAATCGCAATTGATGTTAATACCGCTTCATTTCCAGTCCAGCATCTTAAAAACGTCTTCCAATACAGCGGTGAAGATTTTCGGGGATATAACGTCACCCTGTCTTACACCTCTCTGCAAATGGATAGGTTTCATACTCTGATTCTGTACTCGAATAGCCATCGTAGCTCTACTTTACAAACACTTCAGCACTTCTTTATATTGACAGTCAACTTGGCACCGCTGAAGGGACTGCAGCACCGCCCAAATTTCGAATAAAAGGCTTTCTCATAGTCCACACACGCAAGGCAAAGTGGCAGATTATACTCTTCTCTCATCTGTATAATTTGCCGAAGGGTGTGTATGTAGTCTGTAGTTCTTCAAAAGAGCGTTGTCGCCTTTCTTGAAGAACAAGACCATTGCACTTCTGCTCCACGCCTCCGGTGTAATGCCACCATGAAGGACAGAAGTAAAGAGCTTCTGAAGGACTTCAAGTACCGGTTTTCCACCCGCTTTCAGAAGCTCCGCTGTAATTCCATCCTCGCCTGGGGCCTTGCTGTTTTTAAGGTGCTGGAAAGCTATTCTAATCTCGATCAGTCTGAAGTCCGGGATATCTTCGGAATAGTGTCGGATAAGACTCGCTCTTGGATCGTTAGTCACACATGCGTGTGGCTCACACGATGATGTGTACAGCTGCCCATAGAACCTCTCAATCTCACTCAAAATCTCAGGTGTCTCGGAAACGATGCTGCCACACTCGGTCTTCAGCTTTGACAGTTGGCTCTTTCTGGCAGCTGGCAGACAAATCTCTGGCAAAGCCTTTGGAGCCTTGGTTCCGCTCGATCGCTTCTTCAATAAAAGCTGTATTGAAGTTGCGTAAGTCCCGCCGCATGCATTTGGACATCTGTCTGTTCAGTTGCCTGTATGCTGTCAAATCTGTTAAAGAATGTAGCTTCATCTCCCGTCTAACAGCCATGAGATTAAGAGTGTGATCGGGGAGTTTTTATGTTCTTCTGCGGCGGGTCTTGCAGAACTTAGCTCCGACCGCATGGACAGTTTCCACGAGCTTGTCATTCATATCGTCAACTTCATTGCCGTCTTCCAGGCACTGAAAACGGTTTCTTTACTCGAGCTGAAAGGTTTCCGGACTTTGGAACCGAGCACGAGGGGGACGGAGCGTTGACTTCATTAGACGAGACTTCTCCAACATAACGTTTAGGTTCGGTGTGCCTATAACCATTCGGTGATCGCTACCAGATTTCACCCTCGTGATCACGGAGTCATCACTGAACAGTTGTCGTCTGGTCATCATAATGAAGTCAATCTCATTTTTTGTCGAACGGTCGGGGCTCGACCAGGTCCACTTCCTGTGGGGCCGCTTCTGGAAGAAAGAGTTCATCATAAAGAGTCCCTCTTTCTCCATGAAGTCGGCCACCTGCGGTCCCCTTGGGTTCCGTTGCCCTATTCCGAATTTCCCTACTACCATTCTCTCTTGTGCATATTTTTGCTTTGAAGTCTCCCATTAACACCGTATAGTGGGTTTTGGAAGAATGCATGGCTCTATAAATATCCTCATACATTTCCTCCACCTCCTCATCGGGGTGTGCCGAGGTTGGTGCGTATGAATTTTCAACCATTTAACAATATGAATTATTACATGGTTGAAAATAACACCTGGGTAGTAGGTAATCGTTTCCAAGCTGTATCTAAAATGATTTATTAAGTAATTGTACTATACTATAATAATATATTTTATGACTGCCTCGTTGGTCTAGTGGTTGTAGTGGTGCGACTGCTGATCATGAGGTCCCGGGTTCGAACCCCGGGTCGGCCCAAAAAATCAGTTATTGAGTTTTTCCATCAAGAAATTATCAAATAGCTGCCTGGAGTCAGGAAGTTGGCGGTGTTTCACCCCCGTGCCTCGGAAAGCACGTAAAGCCGTTGGTCCTACGCCTGATCTCTCTCCGGTCGTGTCGGTTTACCGTCCCATCGGGCTATGAGAGTGAAGGAATAGAAAATGCACCTGTGCTTGCGCATACACTTGGGCACTATAATCCTGTCTTGCGCCGATGGCTAGTCTCCGTTGAGACTCGCCGCCGTGGCCGAAATTCGGTCTGGAGGACATTATTATTATATTTTATGAAATCAACAACAGATATTGGAAATAAAATTTAAAAAATTAAGACCTTCATTTTAACTTAGTTACATAAAAAAAAACGACCAATTAATAACATGAAAGATAATATACCGTTTGAGTAACATTTACCCGGATATCAATTTTGTGTCCACGGAACCAAACTTCAAAAACGGTTACTCATAAATTAACAAGGAGTAAACAAATTGGATAAAGCTGGCATGCTCCATGATATATGGTTGCATTAAGATATAAAGCAACTAAGATTCGAGCGCATTACGAAAAGCGGATTTATCACTTTTGAATCCATATTCAAGCCATATTTAGCCATTTAAGAGGAGGTTGAAATCGAAAAGATGCTGGAAAAGGAGAAAAAATTGTCTCATGGTTAGTTAAACATGCGATGAAAGCAAAAATCCGGGCGGGTAGCAGTATAAAAGCATTTAAGAAGGGAATAAAAAATACAGTCTTTGTTAAAAAGTAAAATCCAAAGACAGCCTATTACTCGGCTATATATTATGCAAAATAAAATTCGTAATAAAAAAGGAATAAGCTTACCTCGTTGTATTCCTCTGCCGAAGTGTAGAGGACTTTTACCGCTTATTCCCATATTTGCGGGATTATCAGCTTTATGATCATTAGCTGGTGGAGCAGCGGGTATAGCAAAAGCTGTTAATGATTCAAAAGCAGCACAAAAGAGTCTTCAGCAATCTGAAGGAAACAACAGAATGATGGAAGTGGTTGCTCTAGGAAAAGGATTATATATTAAATTTCATAAACAAGGAGCAGGTTTATAACCTCTCAAGAAACTAATTAGGCGGCTATCCAGACGTGTGCTCACGAATCTAGACATATTAGAACAGGGAAGTGAGAACATTTCACACTTTCGCGGCGTTTTCATGAGAAATAAATTACATTTGAAACCGAGAAGGATAGAATGTGGAATATTCAATTTGGATAACATCCAATACAGAAACCCTGGAACGCATTAGGTAGCCTTTGAAAAGCACAATACGTAGAATATTATGGTAGATTTGGTAATTACCAAATCTACCATAATATTATTTAACTTTAAATTAAAGCCACCGTTAGAATTAGTTAAAGATATGCATAACTTACATCTTTGTCTAAAATTTTTAAGGTATTACTGGAAAAATTATTTATATATTGAATGACATGAACAAACTTATCGGTATAAAAATGTCTTTCACTGTGTCTATCACTGAGAGAGGAGTCTCTTTATCAACAAACTATTTACCGATATTGGAACTACGAAGAGATAACGACTATGGTCTTTTGCATTTTTCAACTTTCAATTCTATTCCCAATATAGATGAAAGAAACAATAAATTCTATTATGATGAAAAAGAAATAATCAAACTTTCTAAAGGGATATTTGTGATTACCTAAAAAAAATAGTATCACTACTATATTAAAATCTTCTGTATCCTTAAATAACAAAGGATCCAAACATGCATGTGTTTGGGGCTAGTCAACTGCTGGAACAAGCAATACCAGTGGTGAAGCGTTTTCAGGATGTACACCATTGAACAAGAAACAGAAACAGAAACTTTTTTATTCAATATTGATTATAAATAATGCTTATTGAAAGTCACTTTTTTGTATAATTACCACTGGTTCGAAAAAAACCTCTGTCCTGGGAAGAATCAGCAAGAAACCCAGCGGGACTTTTTTTTTAAAATAACAGCTTACAATCATGTATGTTACACAAATTAACAACACAACAAATTAGAAATAGCTTGGTAGCGATCACCTCATTTCCAGGGGTTATTATCACCTATAATTTCTTTAATACTATAAAACCCTTTTTTATACAAACTTAGTTTAATAAAGTTTTTGAACTTTGAGCAGGTCAAATTTTCTATATTTTCTGGATTTTTGTTGTAAAAGCGTATACATCGCCCAAAGAATGAATAACTGACTCGATGGAGTCAAGTAACTGGTACTACTAGCTTGTGTCTGTTCCTAGTATTTACAGAATGAATATCACTTATTTTTGTAAAACTACTTTTATTTTTGTGTACGTACATTACATTTTCATAAATGTATTGAGAGGCCAAAGTTAATACCTTAATTTCCTTAAATTTTTGTCGCAGCGACTCTTTAGGCTTTAAATCATAAATTGCTGTTATGGCCCTCTTCTGTAAAACAAATATAATTTCAGTGTCAGCTGCGTGTCCCCATAGCAAAATACCATACGACAATATGCTATGGAAATAGCTAAAGTAAACTAGTCTAGCTGTTTCAACACTAGTTATACTTCTAATCTTTTTTACGGTATATGCTGCAGAACTAAGTCTGCTTGCTAGTTTTGATATATGGGCGCTCCATTAAAGCTTCGCGTCTAGTGTGATTCCAAGAAAAATTGTGGTATCTACAAGACTCAGTTTCTCTCCATTTAAAATAACATTAGTATTTAATTGTTTGACATTTGGAGTCATAAATTTCATACATTTCGTTTTAGTGCCATTTAAATGCAAATTATTAACATAGAACCAATTTACTAATTTAGATATAGCATTATTTACTTCGTCATATTTTAGCAATTGTCGACTTAATTTGAAAATTAATGACGTGCCATCTGCAAATAATAATATCTCATGGTTATCTCCTACTATGTAAAGTAAGTCATTAATGTATACAAGAAACAGAGTAGGCCCGAGAATTGAGCCTTGAGGCACGCCCATCTGTACCATGGACCCGGAAGAACTCATAATGTTAATGACAACTATTTGCGTTCTCTTACTTAAATATGAAATAATTAATTTAAGAGCATCACTTCTTACACCGTAGTGTTGAAATTTCCTGATTAATGTTTCATGGTGAACACACTCGAAGGCCTTGGATAGGTCACAAAATATACCCAAAGCCACCTGTGAATTCTCCCATGCATTAAATATATATTAAATCAGCTTAACACCGGCATCAGTTCTCGAGCGACCCCTTGTGAAACCAAATTGATTTTTATGAAGTAAATTATTTATATTAAAGAAATTTAACATTTGATCAAGAATTTTTTTTTCAAAAATCTTACTAAGTGTTGGTAGTACAGAAATAGGTCTAAAATTGGCGGGTCTAATGTACTACCAGACTTAAATAAATGTATTACTTTACTATACTTCATTAAATCAGGAAACACACCAGATTCGATACTAGTATTAAAAATAGTAGCTAAATGAGGCGCGATTGTATCTATTATAGACGCAATAACTTTAACGGAAATCCCCCACAGATCGCAGTTTTCTTAACATCAATAGTTTTTAAATATTTTACAATATCTTTTGATGATACTTTATGAAATGTAAAATTCTTTGTACACGCATTTACATTTTGTTTAAGTAATGATTCGGCGACCGCAGGAGAAGAATTCAGTGACTTAGTGTTTAATATCGGAATATCAGTAAAATATTTCTCAAAAACCATTGCAACGTCCTGATCTGATTCGGTTAATTTGTTATTAACACTTAACTGGTAGTTTGAATTGCGAGAGTTGATGTTACCAGTTTCGCTACTAATTATACTCTATGTCATTTTAATTTTATTAGAAGCTGTCTTATTTTTGTTGCTCAAATGCAAAAACTTAGATGTGGAGCACACTCTTTTAAATATTTTTGAATATTTTTGATTCATATTCCCTAAATTCGACGCTATGATTATATGACCTTTCATGGTAAAGATCATATAACCTATGTCTGCTCTTATGGACTCCTACTGTCGCCTATTCATTAAATGACTTCCGACTGTTCAAGAAGAATGTTTTAGAAGTAAAAGTATTATTAAATTCATTGCAAATAAGCTTAAATAACGTTCCATACAAAAAATTTGGATCATTTTGGTATGAAAGTGATGGAAGTTTTTTCCCTATGTTACTTCTAAATTTCTCCAAGCGACGTGCATTTACTGGAACAAACACAACTTTCTTATCTACTTGCTTTTTGTGAACATAAGGTAACGAAACTACTTGTCCTCAGTGATCAGAACTTAATTTTTGAATTATACATTTATGCAACGGCTTCACATTTGTAAAAATGTTATCTATACATGTTGCACTAGATTGAACAATATGCGTTGGCTCTAAAAATAAATTAAAAACACCATATAATTTAAACAATGATTTAAACAAGATATTAGGATTTGCGGAAGATTATAAAAATTTAATTAATTTTAAACACGAATTAGTATTATTACGAAGCAATACGAATCTTAATGTGATCAAGTAACTGCAGATGAAGTTGTAGATGACATTATAATAAATAAAATTGTTTGGCGAGTTCCACACATCAAAGTATCACACCGTGAAAGAATGAACCTATTAAAATATTAAGAGGAAGATAAAGCTATCTCATTAGCGTTCTGTTTCCGGAACTATCAATTGCTACCCAAAACACATAAACAAACTTGGTCTATAAAAACATCATCGCAAATAGAGAAGCCACGATATGTTGTCATCGTCCTACAAACCAACCGCAAACATAATGCAGCATTATCAATGGCAGAATTTGACCATTGTCACGTACGTGATGTAAGAGTCTTTTTAAATTCATCATTTTGTTTTAATAGAACTAGTTTTTTATCTACTATCTATCTACTAGCTATTCCTGGCTACGGTGGCGACCATAGTAACGGCAGGGCAGGGGGTGCTAAGAATCTCCGGTGGAGGTTCGGTTGCCACCTACGACGAATCGACCTGGCAACATACAACGCACGCACCCTGAGGACTGACGAGAAGATCGTGGAGCTGGAAGAAGAGACAGACAAGTAACGCTGGCATATTATAGGATTATCCGAAGTCCGAAGAGAGGGGGAGGACACGGTAATCCTCGAATCCGGCAACTTGCTCTATCACCGGGAGGGCGACCATCTGTCCCAAGGAGGTGTCGGATTTATCGTCCACAAGTCTCTCGTTAACAACGTTGTAAAGATCGGGAGTGTGTCGACGAGGGTTGCGTACCTTATACTCAGAATAACCAAACGGTATTCGCTGAAGGTCATACAGGTTTACGCACCAACCTCGGCACACCCCGATGAGGAGGTGGAGGAAATGTACGAGGATATCTCTAGAGCCATGCATTCCTCCAAAACCCAATATACGGTGTTAATGGGAGACTTCAATGCAAATCTAGGCACAAGAGAGAACGGTGAGCTGAAAGTAGGGAAATTTGGAATAGGCCAATGGAACCCAAGGGGCCAGCAGCTGGCCGACTTCATGGAGAAAGAGGGACTCTGTATGATGAACTCTTTCTTCAAGAAGCGGCCCCACAGGATGTGGACCTGGTCGAGCCCCGACGATTCGATAAAAAATTAGATTGACTTCATTATGACGACCAGACGACAACTGTTCAGTGATGTCTCCGTGATCGCGAGGGTGAAAACCGGCAGCGATCACCGAATGGTTAGAGGCACACTGAACCTAGATGTTAAGTTGGAGAGGTCTTGTCTGATGAAGTCAACGCTCCGTCCCCCTCGTGCTCTAATCCAAAGTCCCGAAACCTTTCAGCTCGAGTTACGAAACCGTTTTCAGTGCCTAGAAGACTGCAATGAAGTGGACGATATGAATGACAAGCTCGTGGAAACTGTCCATGCGGTCGGAGCTAAATTCTGCAAGATCCGCCGCAGAAGAACACAAAAACTCTCCGATCACACTCTTAATCTCATGGTTGTTCGACGGGAGATGAGGCTACATTCTTCAACAGATTTGACAGCATACAGGCAACTGAACAGACGGATCTCCAAATGCATGCGGCGGGACTTACGCAACTTCAATACAGCTCGTATTGAAGAACCGATCGAGCGGAACCAAGGCTCCAAAGTCTTTGCCAGAGATCTGTCTGCCAGAAAGAGCCAACTGTCAAAGCTGAAGACCGAATGTGGCAGCATCGTTTCCGGGGCACCTGAGATTTTGATTGAGATTGAGAGGTTCTATGGGCAGCTGTACACGTCATCGTTGGAGCCACACGCAAGTGTGAGTAACGATCCAAAAGCGATTCTTATCCGACACTATTCCGAAGATATCCCGGACGTCAGTCTGAGCGAGATTAGAATGGCTCTCCAGCACCCTAAAAACGGCAAGGCCCCAGGCGAGGATGGAATAACAGCGGAGCTTCTGAAAGCGGGTGGAAGACCGGTACTTGAAGTCCTTCGGAGGCTCTTTAATTCCGTCCTCCATGGTGGCATTACATCGGAGGCGTGGAGCAGAAGTGCAGTGGTCTTGTTCTTCAAGAAAGGTGACAACGCTCTCTTGAAGAACTACAGACCGATTTCCCTTCTGAGCCGCGTCTACATGCTGTTTTCGAGAGTCATTACGAATCGTCTCGCGCGCAGACTTGACGACATCCAGCCTCCCGAACAAGCCGGTTTCCGAAAGGGCTTTAGCACCATATACCACATACATACCCTACGGCAAAGTGTACAGAAGTCCGAGGAGTACAATTTGCCACTTTGTCTGGCGTATGTGGACTATGAGAAAGCCTTTGATTCCGTCGAAATTTGGGCGGTGCTGCAGTCCCTTCAGCGGTGCCAAGTTGACTGTCGGTATATCGAAGTGCTGAAGTGTTTGTACAGTAGGGCTACGATGGCTATCCGAGTACAGAACCAGAGTACGAAACCCATCCAATTGCAGAGAGGTGTAAGACAGGGTGATGTTATATTCCCGAAACTCTTCACCGCTGCATTGGAAGACGTTTTCAAGCTTCTGGACTGGAAAGGATGCGGTATTAAAATCAATGGCGAATACATCACTCACCTTCGATTTTCCGACGATATAGTCCTTATGGCAGAATCGCTGGAGGACCTAAGCACTATGCTCAATGACCTCAATAGTGTCTCCCAACGGATAGGTCTTAAGATGAACATGGACAAAACAAAGATCATGTTTAATGTCCATGTCACACCTATGCCGGTAGTTGTTGGGAGCACTAAGCTCGAAGTTGTTGACGAGTATGTTTACCTGGGACAAATAGTCCGACTAGGTAAGTCCAACTTTGACCGAGAGGTCAATCGACGGATTCAACTCGGCTGGGCAGCGTTCGGGAAGCTACGACACATCTTCTCGTCAGACATACCTCAAAACCTTAAAACGAAATTGTACAACCAGTGCGTGTTGCCAGTGATGACTTACGGAACTGAGACGTGGTCCTTCACTGCTGGCCGTATGAGGAAGCTCAAGGTCGCTCAGCGAGCTATGGAGAGGGCTATGCTCGGAGTTTCTCTGCGTGATAAACTTAGGAATAAGAATATCCGCAGTAGAACCAGAGTTACCGACATAGCCCAACAGCTTAGTAAGCTGAAGTGGCAGTGGGCCGGCCATATAGCTCGAAGAACCGACAACCGATGGGGAAGAAAGGTTCTCGAGTGGCAGCCTCGTACCGGTAGGCGAAGTGTAGGGCGTCCCCCCAAGAGATGGAGTGACGACCTGGTAAGACATGCAGGAAGTCGATGGATACAGGTGGCTCAGGACCGTGCTTTGTGGCATTCTTTGGGGTAGGCCTATGTTCAGCAGTGGACTTGTGAAGGGCTGTAATGATGATAATGATGATGATGATCTACTAGGATATTATCGCGTATATTAACTTATTTTATATTCCCGACGTTTCGAGTATTTTACAGCACCTATGGTCACGGGGGCGGCTGATGTGTTTGACGTCCCAATGTCATAGTTAACCACGGCTACGTCCAGATTTAAAATTATTAAATTTTGTTCCGATCTACGTGGTATGAACTTACAGTATCTTGAAGTCTAAACGGCTAACAGTGAAGGGCAACTTCTGGGTTTCATAGGTCACTAATGACACCACTTACTAGTTGTGGATTTTTGCTTTCATCTATTGCCAAATACTGTAATGATCAACGAGTTTGCATAACTTAATTTTTAAGACTGTGTTGACAATTTTCTTTTAAATGCACCAATATTTTACCAGCCAATTACAAATTAAAATAATCCCAAGACACGTTTAGTAAATATACTGAACAAGTTTTCAGAATTAGATATACTCAATAGATAATGCTTAGTTGTCGAATTTTGACTTCTCACATTTTACTAAATAACCTTTATAATATTTAAGCACATATGTGAAGCGGTTCGTGTCTAATCATTCCGCTAACACAGGACATTAAAAGCAGTAAGGTCGTTTTATAATTTTTATTTGTGGGTACACAATACGCGTACCTTTATTTGTTTTTGTATATTAAAGGAGAGCCCTTTGATATTCTTAATTAGATAAAGGTATTTCATGTTTGTAATTTATATTTTCTGTCGCTATTTTCTCCTTAAAATGTCTCGGGATCAAAGTTATTTAGCTCAATTACTTCAATACAACTAACGTTCTTTTCATTTACGACCTTTATTATTTATATAAAAAAAAGTTTAAGGCTTTGATAATAGCGCCAACACAGTTCAATGGCTGCCTGTGTACCTATTGTTCTCATCGATGGCGGCGTGGGCGGAGTTCAAAGGCCGCCTGCGCAGGTATTGCGTTCATTGTGAATACGACCAATCGGAGTGTAGAGTAAGACTATAGACTGTAGACGAATAACTGGACTAAGATGTAATGCCTTGTATCCAGAAATAAGGCTGTCCAATTCTCTACACTCATTAAACAAAACACACCAGTATTAAGCTGATATTTTATGCTGGTATTCTGTGGGAGCTTGGTCCTTCCCCGGTCAAGCATTCATGCTACAACTACAATATAGCTTCAGAATTGTTCTACCACGTGTAATCATTTGCATTTAATACTTAATTAAGGATAGAAGTAGATGTTTATGAACCACAGTATCCTGTTATTAGGTAGAGCATGTACTCGTTCGTCACCCTTCCTTACATCCATCCATTTCTGCCTATAAAATGAGATTATATGTATATACCCAGAGATTATTTAAGGAGTTTGCCATTGTTCGGTTCATGGCGGGCTTGTTCGTAATCACAGTTTTTTATTATTTTGAGTTGTTATCAGGAAGATGCTGCCACGAATCTCCTGTCTCAGTTTATCTGTCACCCTTACGACACCCACGGCATGATATGAGATAGAGGATATTCTGACACTACCACGACACTGTAATTTTTTGTCACCTTTATTCTATAAAAAAAAACCTGCAGAAATAATGATACTAAAGTCACAACTATTTCTATAGAATAACTGAGTATGTAATCAATAGCTATTAATGCTTAAATTTCAACAGAGGTCGTAATTATGGTGATTTATTATTATGATTCATTATTCGAGTATAGAAGCAATAACAAGAGCTCTAGGAATTTTGAGACAAGGTTAATATATAATTATACTGTTCAACAGAATCGTTAAATGATCACCATTGTACTGTGGATATGATAGGTACTTCACCATTTATTTCAGATTTTGGACTTGTTAATAAGTGATCTTAAGAGCAATGGTAGCTCATATGGTTTGCGCTCGCTGTAAATTTCACAGTAAGTGAACAACCCTGGTTCAATCACCACCGACACCAATTACATTGTTAATTGCAATTTTAATTGCTGATTTACCACGGACAAGGCCTGTGCACAGAAGTGGGACGTATGTAAGCTGTAACTTTAATAAGTTATCTTATTGCCTAGAAACTATAATTAGGCCAGTGTCTTTTGCGCCGTGTAGTTGCGGAATCCACTTCCCCATATCATCCATTAAGTATAGACAGAGGCAAAAGAGGGAAATGAAATAGAAGACTACCCATCTTCCTTATAATAAATATATTATTATCAAGAAGATATGGCAGTATTCTGTGAGAACCTGGTTCTTCCCTGGTCGAGCCGACCCGATTGAGCTACAAGCATAATATAGCTGCAGCTCTAATGGATCGAATTAAAAATTATCCAAAGTATGAAAAGGTTTTCAGTTGAATTGTTGGTAAAGCCTACCCGAATCAGATCGGATGAGATGGCAATATACTGGTTAAATCTAAAAGATGATGTAGCCAACCTTTTGAAACTTATGTTAGCGTTGTACATAAATGTCGCAGTTCAAGGATTTAAACAGTCGGTAAATTGGCCGGATAGCTATAGTTAAACATCGGCATTCAATTGAATGCTTGGAAAAACTTTGATAAATTGATTGAAATTACGATTAAAAAGGAATGGTTAATGTATAGACATTCAAATAAACATTATGTTATTTTGTGTGCTTTTAAGTCCATTGATCGAAAAACACCTTTCCAGTAATTTACCCGCTAACTATACTAATAGTTTTACGCACGTGCCTTACCTACTTTTATTCTCATATAAAGGGAATCGTAATTTCCAGAAAAATTTTGGAAATAATATCTGTTAGTTGATTACATTGAAGGGAATCAAAAAAATGTTACTTATCATTAATTCTTTAATTTTGTGAGTTTAAATTGTATCAAATCAGATACATAATTTTGCTTTAGCAATTTAACGATCTCTTTAATATTTTGTTTACTTGCAAATTGTTAGAGGTGTGAAAGAATTCATCACTCCATTCCATCTCGAGGAGTGTCCTATCAGTTAATTACGTTTAATATCATAGTATTGAACGTGTCATTAAGGAAGTAATTAGTAGGCAAAAGCTCTGTGTATTGACTCTTACACACACGAGCTCGTGTTGCTGTTGCCCATTAATCACATTCAATTTAGGATATTTTCAAGTAAATATAGATTAAGAATCAAAATGCAGATGCGTTGTCACCTCTGAAGACTAAAATAGAATGCCTCGATTCCAGTAAAAGAGGTCTTCTTTTCTCTACTATCATCATACGAAACACAGCAGCACTAAACTGCTATTTTACGCCTGTATTTTGTAAGAGCGAGGTCCTTCCCTGTCAAACTGACCCATTCGAGCTAAAACCATTATATAACTGCAGCATCATTCTACCACGTAAACAATCTATATGCCCGGGTTTGCAAGTTATAAGCCCGGCTTCCTGCCATTTCAGCTTACTGATTAGTTAAACAGTCATTATTGTATTTATATTAAGAAAGTTAGCAACGAAAATGACACAGGCGCAATACTAAAACTAATATTTGTCAGGGTTCCTCTGAATATCAGCGCTGCTGCAGTACCTGCGGCAGCATACACTGAGTCGAATTCCTTTTTGTCATCACATCACTCACGGAAAGTAATTTTCTTATCGGGATTTATTTTTATTTATGTTTCCTTTATCTTGTTTGTTTTTTGTTTAGTTCGAAATTTACAATGTGAATGTAATGATTACAATAAAACATGTCTATATATATCTATGACTATGTATATTCTGTCTAAATACATTCGAAAATAAAATCTTTTAATTTAATAGCAGGTATATTCTCAAATATATACAAATGGAATGAATTTTTAAATCCAATATAACAATATAAATGGAAAGGCTTTTAATCTTCCCAAACGCTATTTTAAAATTCTATCCAATAACGCTAAAAGCACACGGGCCAATTTATAAAATGAGCAAATAATGAAATTGATAAATATTTTTGTATGCATATAATGTACAGTCCAGTTTAACTGCGAGTCCTGGCACCGTTAAAGGTTAAGTGCTTTTTATTTACGCGAGTAACATGATATCGATTCCCGCTGGCACTAATTAAATTGTTAAATGCAATATTTAATGCCAATAACATCTATTCTTGGCTGTGAAGCAAACATCGTAAGGAAATCTGCAGGTTTATGATAAAGCAATTTCAAGGACAAATGCGCCGATATCCAGCGGACTAATAATTCCATAATGCTCCCTGAAATTAGAAAAGGTTTATGCCTCACATTGGGAAGTACGAGTATACAGAATGTAACCTTACTTTTTAGATGTGTGAGATAAACTGCAGCTTTCTTATAGTTGAAGGACGAATGGATCAACTCGGCCAGGGAAGGGCCACGCTCTTACAAAATTACAGCGTAAAATACGTAGTGTAATTTAAAAAATGATTATAATGCCGCTAAAAGGAGCTTAATGCTGCTGCTTTTTATATAACGAACCGGAGTCCCTTTTCATTGGTAAGGAAGAATTCCATTTTAGAGGTGACAACGCATCTGCATTTCGATTCTTAATCGAGGATGTAGATGCCTATGGGCCAAATCATCCACCCACCATCAGGTGAATTGTGTACTTCTGTCCCCCCCTTTTCAAAAAAAAAACCTAAGGTGCTTCGGACATTTTCATTGTACCTTTACGTTTAAATTCTTATTTTCGACGGTGCCTTTATAAAAAAATTATTTGAGAAAAAAATCCTTTACCTAAGATGAAGACTAAGAAATTGAATGAAATTTAGTTAATTTTTCAAACATATTTGTAAGTCAAAATATTACTTTTGAGATATCACTTTGAAAGATTAATTTCTAAATGGGGACGCTGAACGGTTGATCCCTTTGTTTATTGAGATGAGCACCGAGAATTTATTTTATATTCCCTTTATACTATCCGGAATTTACATTACTATTTAACCTGTACTAAAATGAAAGGTGAAAATCCAAATAATTTGTAAGATCTATATTGAGAAACACAAAAGTTTAAAAACAAAACATGTTGAAAACAGTGAGAAAATAAAGGTTTCATATAAAGCGTGCGAGACTACATCAAATTTTGGGTTGCAAATATCAATAACAAATATCAAAAGTGGATATATTTAATGAAGCACTCAGCACAATACCTTTGCACTTAGTGCAATATTCCGTATATAACGTATAATTTGATTTTATAACTGATGTACGGAGTATAAATAAAAGTATATACATGATACAGCCACGTTTTTTATAGAATATGGAGTGCAAGCCAAAACATAGTCCACCTTATAGGTATAGATGTAATACCTAGTTAGTGGATGCTGTGGTCTAAAGACACCTACATCTATCCTTCATAAATAGTCAAAATGAAGATCGGTTGTCATCCCTGAGGCCTAAAATAGTTTGCCTCTTTAATAGTTACATGAGCCTCCGGTTCTCTACACTTATTACACGAAATACAGCAGGATTTATCTGATATTTTACGCTAGTATTTAGCATACATATTATGGCTGCAGCCCGAATAGGTCGTATCGATCGGGCAAGGAGCGTACTCGCATAAAACAGAAAAAAGAAAGAAATAAAATACATTAATTCCAGCTAAAGCATATAGTACAAAATATAAAAAAAGTAATAGGAAATAAACAAATGAATTATAACCACATTATCAGTAAGATGCTGCTGTCCATATTCTGTTTCGGGATGATATGATGATGTAGTGAGTATTTACAAGAAAATCATGAAAATTCTATATATTTATCATAAATTTCTTGTAGTAAGCCGTAGTGTAATTACTAGTAATTAGCCATATAGTGGCGGTTTAAAAATATCCTCTAACCCATATCGCTCCGTAGTTGTAGCAAGAGGCGATTTCAAAAATGAGAGAAAAAAGGAGGCGATACTAAGTCGACTATACGTTTTTATTGTATTTATGTTACTATGTATTATTATGTTTATAATTATTTCTATTTAAATAAGTTATGCTTATACATAAATAAGTACAACACTTATCATATTTACCACGGGAAGTGTTTTGAGAAGTTGTTCGATGCACCAAGTTTCACCAACACACATCGCGACAAATCTTACGTTACCATCTACATTATATGCATGAATAAACTTTGAGACCTTACCTCTGACTGATGAGACCTTACCTCCGGAATTGATAGAGTGACTTGAAAGTCTCTTCGGTCGTGTCGGATAACCGACCTATTAAATTACTATAATAATTATTATTCTTATTATTACCCATATATTACCTATATATAATCCTGTCCTTTGCAGGTGAATAGTCCCTGTTGGCGACGCGTTTCTTATCGCGATCTTTAAAAATGGAAGCATTACATTGACTCACTTTTATGCCGTTCAGCAGTACTAGGCCTTTACTTACCAGATAAAAGTGCTTTTACTCCACAAACAGCTCTAAAAACAGCTTAATACTGTATAACGGATTTACGTTGCATTATAATCGTACAAGTTTATGCTATTAAGCTGCATTAGGCAATATCTTACAACTTAAAATGCTATTGTAGACACTTAGGCAATAAATACAGCTGAAAGTTGTATATTGGATTTACGTGACATTATAATGGTTTATGTTTATGCTATTAAACAGCATGAAGCATTTATTTATTGCTTAAAAATGCTATTGTAGATCCAAATGTAATGAAAACAGCTGAAAGCTGTGTACAGCTGCGTTGTGGTTTGCTGCACTAAAACTAAAGGCTTTATAAAAGCATTTTGTTAAGCTATTATCCAACCGTATTGTAGTGTCAAGCATCATAATGGTTTTGAAATGCCAATAAAGCGTCGGTGAACATATATAAGAGTTTATACGGACCGTAAAGTTCTACATAAGTTTACTATGTATAGAACCTACTAATAAATGTATAGAACATTACTTGGATAAACTTGGCGTTTGACATCCGATTTAATTATGGTAAAATTTAGGTGTTGCTAAGTTTTACCATAATACTATATATATATTTAAAAAAATTGCCAAGTGTGTATCGGGACATGCACAATAATCCGTAATCGGCCGAAGTTTGCTCGGGCAACGACGGCCAAACTCTGACGATCGAATCAAACGCTTGTAAAAGACAGAGAGCACATATACAAACATGACCGTCATCGTGTGATGGCACACAAAATCAGCCTATCATCCGTCAATTCCGAACTTGTTGGAATTTTCTCGATAGACTACCGGAGTCTACAGTGCAAAATTGAGTGTCTTTATTCCTTTGCTTCTTTCTGTCAGTGTTGTTATTTACCTAAACGACTATGGATATTGAAAAATTAATTAGTTTTCATATTTAGGCCCATTTTCAGTTGTTATAGCAGTCCAACGGAGAACTCACTTATTATGCTCAATATCAAGAAAGCGCACGTATTGTGACGGGCAACTACGGAAGCTTACGGAATTCTACATTGTGCGTGGCTCGAAACGCACTTGGCCATTTTTCAATACTAAAATCACAGTCTAAAAAACTTTGCATTACATGTTTTATGTATTATTTCTGCATAAAAATTACAAATTATGTAGCGCAGTGGCGGTGTAAAATAATGCAATACCCCACACCAAAGCGTGGGTATTACAGAAACCGACTAAGGAAAATTGAAACAGGAGCTGGACAGCCGCATCATCTTGATAACAAATGAAAATTAGAAAAATCTGCGAATACTAACTGACCTGGCGAGCATCGAAACTATGGAAAAGTCCCTTCTATTAGGGATATATATTTAAATAATATTAGTTTTATTTAAATTAATATGTTTATTTCTTTAAATTTTTCTCTGAGGGAATCTTTACGATTTAGGTTATAATTTGCCCCAATGGCACTAACGGCTCTCTTTTGCAAAACAAATATAGCTTCAATATCAGTCGCATTACCCAATAGCAAAATTCCATAAGACATTACGCTATGAAAGTAACTAAAATACACTAATCTAGCTTTCTTAATATATGTGAGACTTCTAATCTTTCTTAGAGCATATGCTGGAGAACTGAGTCTGCTTGCTAATTTAGATATATGGGGGGCCCCATTGAAGTTTCGCGTCAATAGTAATACTGAGAAAAACAGTGGTACCCACAAGACTCAATTCCTCTCAATTTAACAGCAGATTGGTATTCGAATGTTTTACATTAGGTATTGTAAATTTAATCTACTTTGTCTTATTGTCGTTTAAGAGCATATTGTTGGCGTTAAACCAATGTACTAATTTCGATAGAGCATTATTTACATCGTCATAATTAATTGACTGCCGTTTGAGTTTGAAAATTAAAGAAGTATCGTCAGCAAATAATATTTTATCGTGATTGTCCCCTACAAGATAAGGTAAGTCATTAATATACATTAAAAACAGGAATGGGCCAAGAATCGAGCCCTGAGGAACGCCCATTGATACTACCGATCCGGAGGAACCTTTACCATTGATCACGACCTTTTGAGTTCTTTTACTTTAATATAAAGTAATAAGTCTAAGCGCCAAATTTATTTTAATATTAATACCGTATAGTGGGTCTTGGAGGAACACATGGCTCTTGAGATATCCTCATACATTTCCTCCACCTCCTTATCGGGATGTTCCGAGTTTGGAGCGTAAACCTGTATGACCTTAAGCGAATACCATTTGGTTATTCTGAGTAAGGTACGCAACCCTTGTCGAGACACTGCCAATCCATACAACATTGTTAACGAGAGATTTGTGGACGATAAATCCGACATCTCTTTAGGACAGATGGCCGCCCTCCCGGTGATAGAACAAGTTGCCGGATTCGAGTATCACCGTGTCCTCCGCCTCTCTTCGGACCTCGGATAATCCTATTATATTCCAGCGTAACTTGTTTATCTCTTTTTTCACCTCCAGGATCTTCTCGTCAGTCCTCAGGGTTCATGAGTTATAAGTTGCCGGGTCGAGTCGTCGTAGGTTGCAACCGAACCTCCACCGGAGATTCTTAGCCCCGCCGTTACCATGGTCGCCACCGTAACCAGGAATAGCGGGGCTACCGGGGTCATTTACTAGTGTAGTTGCTAATGGAATGTGGTTATTAGTGGCAAAAATGGCAATACACCCCATTGCCATTGTTTCCACACATAGCAGGCGGGTTGGCAACCTTAGGTTTTTTCTTTTTTTTTAGATATTATCAGAAAGATGCTGCTGCCCATCTTCTGCCTTAGCTTCCCTCTGTCGTCTCTTCCGACACCCAAGGGAAGATATGGGGTGGTGGGTATTCTTACCCGCCACTACACGTTTATTTATTTATATATTAATCTTAGACTATTATAGACATCTCTATCCGTACAATTTTACGCAATCTAATTTTAGACTCTCTTCAAATTTGGCAGTTAGAGATATTGACACAAACTCAATGGCTCACAAAACACATCAATGTGGCAATTCACGTGTTGTTTCCAGTTCATCAGGCTTACCGATTGAATATTTGATGTGGCAATAATTGGGCTTAGCACTAGTCTCCGATCTATTTTATGGATGGACACTTCAAAATGAATCTGGAAAGTTTGTATGAAGTAGCATTATTTTTACCTGTGGTATAACCATGCTGCAACTATATTAATGTAGTTGTAGCAGGAATGGTTCGGCTTGACAGGGGACGGACACTTTTAATTAGAAAAGGGGCATTTCACCTTAATCCTCACGGCTAACTAATTATAATTTGATTCGCAAACGAGGATAGATGTAGATGTTTATGGGCCACAGCAACCACTTGCCATTAGGTGGACCTTAACCTTCCTCATACGATCAGCATTGAATGAAGAAGTTTCAAATTGATATCTCTGGCAATACACATGTATTTCAAGTTCTGAGATCCTGAGGGTAAAGTGCTGAATAAGTGACGTCTAGATTACTTGTATAAATAGTCAGATTTATTGACTATGGCTTTTTATAGTATGACAAACGTGCACATAGTTCACCAGATGGTAAGTTGGTGCTGCGACGAGTAGACTTCTACATATTATTTTATCGTCGAATAAGAATCAAATTACAGATGCATTTTCCCTCCTTAGGGCTAAGATTGAATGCCTCGTTTTCTGTTAAAATATACTTCGGTTCTTTACATTCATCATACGAAACACCAATACATTTACATAGTTATTATTTACGCTGATATTCTATGAGAGGGTAGTCCTTCCCCGGTTGAGCCGACCCATTCGTGACACAACCATAATATAGTTGCAGTACTCTATTACGTATAATTGACTTCTAGTAACATAAAAATGCAAAAACATGCATTTTTTGTATGTATAATTTGTTGATTATTTAAAACAACTAAATAATCATCATCAATGTAATATAATTCAGAATGTGTAATAATATTGACATACAGTGCGGTCGGCGAGTGTGACATATGTAAGCAACACTCAGTCACAATTACATATCCGTGCATTACTTCCGATATTGGCAAACGGCAATGTAATTGGCAACACCGATGTTTCTATCGCTGAGAGTGATAAAGGTGAAAGCGCCAAGGTAACCCGCGAAATTCAAATTTTCTTACGCTTTTTGCAATTTGTAGGTCAGTGTCAGGTTATGTGTTTAACAAAATATGATTCGCGACCGTAACGAGTATGTACTTACAGAACTATAATCATTATAATCCTCAATACAACCATATATGTTCGTATAATCCCATTCTATGGCTATTATCAGAAAAACTTATTCAAAGGGATTATATGAACTTAAGAGGGTTGTATTAGTGACTTTAATAATAATAATTCTATAAACACATACTCATACGGTCACAAATCATATTTGATTAAACATACAACCTGACACTGTCCTGCAAATTCCAAAAAACGCAAGAAAATTTAAATTTCGCGGGCCATCCTTGAGCTTTCACCTGAACTGTAACTAATTGCGTTTGTATACACACAGGCATCTGTGTGCTTTAACTACCCCCACATATAAGGTCTGACGAAATAAAGGTTCTTCAATCAATACGACGGCTCCGTGGTGCAGTGGATTAGCATTGAAATGCAGCGCTGGTGGCCGCAGGTTCGCATCCCGTACGGAACAAGAATTTGTATGGCTAATAAAATTTCCGTTCCGGAGTTAGATGTTTATTTTCCTCGTGTAAATTATGTTTGTAAACTGTTTCTACTATACAGAAAAAAATACTACTATAATGGTAACTTGTTCACGACTATTTTTTACTATAGATGATTAAGCAGCACATAGTTCATCTGATGGTACGTAGATGCTGTTGTCAATAGACATCTAGATACCATTTTATGCTGGTATTCTGTAAGAGCGTGGTTCGTCCTCGGTCAGGACGATCTATTCGTGCTACAACTATGTAGCTAGATCATTGCTCTACTACGTAAGACAGTGGGATTAAATCCAACAGATTGGCATCGGCGTCTTCTTAATAAAAAGTGATCAGTTATTGAGTTTTTCAATCAAGAAATTCTCAGTAGCTGCCCGGAGTCAGGAAGTTGGCGGTGTTTCACCCTCGTGCCTCGGAAAGCACGTAAAGCCGTTGGTCCTGCGTCTGATCTCTCTCCGGTCGTGTCGGTTTACCGTCCCATCGGGCTACGAGAGTGAGGGAATAGAGAGTGCACCTGTGCTTGCGCATACACTTGGGCACTATAATCCTGTCCAAAGCCGATGGCTAGTCTCCATTGAGACTGGCCTCCGTGGCCGAAATTCGGTCTGGAGGACATTATTATTATTAATAACAAGTAAAAAAGATATATACTGCGGTTGCCAACGCGCTAGCCAAGCGTGGCAACTTTGACAAATATCACCTCTATGAGGCAATCACAGCAGTGGCAGTGAAGCAGTGCAATTTTGATAGGTTATAATGATGAATGATGATGATGACTATTACCACACGTTACGTTAACTGTCAAAAAATGCCGCTTTTTTATAGGATTTGGGTGACAAATGAGAACACAGTCCACCTGATGGTAAGTGGTTGCTGCAGCCTATAGACATCTACATCTATCCTCTATTACAAATCAAAATCCAGATGCGTTGTCACCCGTGAGGACAAAGATGGAATGCCTCATTTCCAGTAAAAAGGGTCTCTGGTTCTCTGCACTAACCATACGAAACATAGCAGCGTTATTTTACGCTGGTATTCTGTGAGAGCGTGGTCTTTCCCCGGTCGAGCCGACCCATTCGTGCTATAACTATACTACTAATATAGCTGCAGCACGGCTCTACAACGTAGCTTAGTAAATTGCTACCATTAGTTATTGCAATCAACTGAAACAGACTTCCTCACACTATGAATAGATTGCGGATGATCAACGTACGTCAGGTTGCTATCTTGTACCATACCGTATACGTCACGTGAGAATTATGTACGTAATTTAGTAGCCATGATTAAGGCGTACGTCAAGTTTGTGCAAATTTACTTTGTTTCAAATAAACATATTACGATTGCTCTATTCACTGCACTGTGTTAAGCTTAAGCACTGTACATATGCACTGTACGTAATTAAGTTCCAAGTCAAGGACAAAACTTTTTTATTTAAGTTGAACTTGTTAAACGCTCTCATGCACATTAGAATCTGGGCAGTTATACTTCACAAAAAAACCGGCCGCCCACGAGATGTTAAGTAAGAGTGACAGTTCACTGCTGGATATAAGCACACCTAAAGCACGCTACTTAACCCTATCTTCGGCTTCACGCATCCAGTGGCTTACAGCCGCCTGGCTTTAACTAATCCTACTAGGTCTGATTTAACTACTACATAACTAAGTTTACCTGAATGTGGTCTCCGAGAGTCTACGATACGTCTTCTGCAACCATTATTTCTTCTGCGGGAGATGTGACTAGTCCGTTGCCACATCAGCTTTCAAATACGGAACACAATGTCGGTCACTTTGGTTTTTCGACGGATTTCTTCATTATAAATAACAAAAAGTTATAAGTACAAAATGTATATAAAAAATAATTAAAATCATGAAAACAAAGTTTGTTCAATAAATATAATCAGATTGTTAAAACCACACAACACTTCTCTCACAGAATACTAGCGTATAATTGCTCCTCAATGCTGAGGTGTTTTGTATTGTGAGTGTGGAGAATCGTATCCCCATTTTACTCCATCATGCATTCCATCTTAGTCCTCAGGAGTGAAAAGGCATCTGCATTTTGGTTCTTAATTGAGGATAAATGTAGATATCTATGGGCCAAAGCATCCACCTACAATCAGGTAGACTGTGTGCTCATTTGTCACATTTATTCTTTAAGAAAAAGGTAAAGTACGAACTTTAAATATTGAGTACCGAAATTTCACTCAAAATGAATCTATTCTAAAGAGAAACGTTAGATTTCAAAATCGATCAGTTTATACTACTGATGACTATCGATTGCCGGATGATTTTTCTTTTAACACTCTTCACATCAATTTTTAGTAACGTAAAAATTCTAAATTTTTATTTTTAACAACCGTTTTGATAACTTGTAATGATGTTAGAAGGTAGGATAAATTAGACTTACTTTCCGGTTTTGAATAAACTTTCCTCTAGACAGTTTAGAAATGTGTAGGGTTGCCATTCGTTCATCAAAAAGTTACAGTTATTGTGCCTTATGCTAATAAATTATGTTTACTTTCACTTTTTGATATAGAAGAAGGGGCAAGCGATGTACGGTGGATTTTTTGCTCGTTTGCCAATCTTATTCTATAAAAAACCTTTATTAATGTCATCATCATTATCATCATTACAGCCCTTCACAAGTCCACTGCTGAACATAGGCCTCCCCCAAAGAATGCCACAAAGCACGGTCCTGAGCCACCTGCATCCATCGACTTCCTGCATGTCTTACCAGGTCGTCACTCCATCTTGTGGGGGGACGCCCTACACTTCGCCTACCGGTACGAGGCTGCCACTCGAGAACCTTTCTTCTTTCTTCCCCATCGGTTGTCGGTTCTTCGAGCTATATGGCCGGCCCACTGCCACTTCAGCTTACTAATAGTGCTGGGATTTATTAGTATTATCGTCAGTGGTGTGTCTTGCCTAGTGTAGTGTTGTTGGGAGTAGCGGTGCTGGGATTAGTGGTGACGGGAATAGTGCACGCAATTGAGGGAGGGCGGGAGGTGCTCTTCATGCTAGGTAAGACACATCATTTTATTTTATAATGCGGATATTTGCGAAGTAAAAATTTTTTTCTAAAAGCTTTTACATCATAAAGGTCTTACAAAATAAAAAGGAACTTTGGAGGTGCTGGGATTTGAACCCAGGACTTTCAGCATGCGAAGCAGACACTCTACCACTGAGTTGCACCCCCGATGTTTATCCTGTGTGAAAGTGAGGTAACTATTCTATGTTTTATTGAAATTTTATAGAATACAGACATTAAAATACAAAAGCAAAATTCGGCTCAAATAAAATGTCGGGGAAAAAAGTTCTTCGCATTTTATATACAAATTCAAGACATTTTTTTTTCAGAGATTAATTACATTTGGACGTAGTTATGCAAAAAGGATCCAACCCGCATTAAGTTAATTTCAGTTAGTGATATTTGAAGTATCCATACTTCAATATCATAAACTCAAATTATCGGTATGGTTTCTGTATGTTTGTAATTTTTCTTCTTATTTGTGTTACGTTTGCTGAAATTGTTACATCACATAATAGTATAGACCACAAACATTATATTTCAAGTCAACATTTTTTGACACAAACTCGGGTTGGATCCTTTTTGCACAACCACGTCCATTTAATTATAATATACATGCCGTTTTGTTCGATAACTTGTTTCCATCTTATAGGTAGTAACATTATCCCATTGCTGTATACATCTTAAAAATTTTTATTTCAGATTTCGGCGGTGAAATCTCATAATAAACGATGCCCTTCCAATCCCACCATACCACACAGCATCACCTAATTGCGTTTTAATCCGGGTTTCGTTACAGTCTGTGGAGCTTAACTACTCTTTGACCACGATCTTTTTCGCATATAATTGTCGTAATTGATCCATTTTTCATCAGCAGGGATCAATTTTTTCAAAAATAGTTCAGATTCATTACGTTTCAATAGATAATCGCAGATTAGTACACGATTCATTAGGTTTTTTTTTCAGTGAACTCGCGTGGTACCCAAATATCGACCTTTTTTGTATAGCTAGGCTTTTTCAAGTGAGTTGAAACTGTTTTGTGGTAAATCCTCAACGCCTCGGTTATGTAACTACGAATATGCCGATCTTGCTCTACTTTTTCAAAATGGCACTAACTTTATCCGTATGAGGGCAACCAGAGCGAGTTGAATCTTTGACATCTCTGTCCTATATGTATTGATATTGAAAGCAGCCAAATAGAGCCGTGGTAACTCATATAGTTAGCGCTTGTTGTAAATTTCACTGTACGCGAATAAACCAGACTGGATCTACTCAGAATGAAATTGTTAATTGCAATTTTAAGTGCTGACTTACCACGTGCTCGGCGGTGAAGGAAAACATCGTGAGAAAACCTGCATGTATGAGAAATAGGAAAAAATATTTCAAAGACATGTGAAGTTCGCCAATACGCATTAGGGCATCGTGGCGGACACTTCCTTGCACTAAAAGCCTTATCAGAAAAGAGGGGAGGCCTGTGTCCAGCAGTGGGACGTATATAGGCTACAGCCAATTTACAATTTTAAGTTTTTCTTTAACAAGCAGTACTACCAACGATATTTTTCTTTAATTTCATACAAACAAAATAGGAAGATGATAAATGGAATCAGGCGTTGTTATAACTTAATTTGCTTAATTCCGCGCAAAGCAAGAAAACGATGTGTCAGGGCAGGGTTCATCGTTACCTCATTAAAATACGAAGAAACATTTTCCCCGCCTTTTGTTTATAAGTCTTGACAAATTCTATATTTGTTCCTAATAAAAACCTACAGAGTACTCGTAAAAGGCAGCAACAACCCGCAATTAACTCGCGTTGCACTAACACCTATCACAGGCAGCGTGATATTCTCTATTGCATCCATTCCATTTGCTACTTCCTAGAAGTTTTCTTCCTTGCTCGACTTCTTTGTGGGACCATCTATCACTTGCGATGTTTTAAGAAAAGAGCTTTCTCCTTTTTAAAAGCCAGCCGAGTACCCGCTATAGTCTAATGTTGCAGTTGTTCATAAGCAGCGGTAGTTACTTACGTTCAGATGAGTCGCATAATCCTTTGCTCCCGCTTCCTCTGCCAGCATTGTTTGAAGAAACAAGCCTACTGTTTTTTAACAAGATTTTATTTAACTTGCAATGTAACTATGTTTGTTCGGGTGGAATATTGCAACTCAATTTTGAAGCAGATATCTTCAATCGATTGAGCTGAAATTTTGTATACACGTTAAGTTTGGATTAACAATGCATGGTTAGCTATATGACATCATTCTAAATCCAACATGGCGGAACATCCAAGATGGCGGACTAAAACATCCATATATCCTCACAAACATTCAAGTTTATAATATTTGTAGGATATTATCGCCGTGTAAACCGTCCTAACAAAAATTTACCAAATATGCTAACCCTAAGTATAGGTTTATTGTAGAAGTTACCTAATGATTTGGTTCAAGATGGAAAACTTCTGTTTGCTTAAGAGGTTTTTAGAGTTATACTCTTACAATAAGGCCCGAAGGAGCGAAATAGAAAATAAAAACAATATCTTAACAAATGTAACTTTCCTTTTTATAGACCCACGACCCATTGCTGAAACTATTCTATTCTAAAGCAAGTAAGTTTCATCGTCGCTGGTCTAGATATTTTACGCCTAATCACGAGATGATCATACCACTAAAATTTCACTTCTCCCACATTTATCCTAATTTATCGATAATAAATGCGACCACCTGTAATTCAATCCTCTCTTGGTTGTCAACCCGCCTACTAAGCGTGACAACTATGGCAAACAACCCCCTATGATGGACCAAACCACGGAAGAGGTCATGGAGGATGTTCAGCATGGATTTTTGATAGGGTGTATTGAATTAATGAAAATCTATGAGCAAGCGTTGCTTATATTCATAGTCGCAGGTATACTCTTGGTAATCAATGGGTGAGGCCTATGTTCAGCAGTGGAGTTGTGATGAGCTATTATGATGATGATGATGAACAATTGAAAACATAGAAATCTTTTCAAATTATTTATATCAATGGCAAGAGACAGCTAACATGTTTAAACATTAATCAGGAAACTTCAACACTACGGTGTAAGAAGTGATGCTCTTAAATTAATTATTTCATATTTAAGTAAGAGAACGCAAAAAGTTGTCATTAACAGTATGAGTTCTTCCGAGTCGATGGTACAGATGGGCGTGCCTCAAGGCTCAATTCTAGGCCCCTTTCTGTTTCTTGTATACATTAATGACTTACCTTACATAGTAGGAGATAACCATGATATAGGATTATTTGCAGATGACACTTCTTTAATTTTCAAATTAAGTCGACAATTGCTAAAATATGACGAAGTAAATAATGCTATATCTAAATTAGTAAATTGGTTTAATGTTAATAATTTGCATTTAAATGGCACTAAAATGAAATGTATGAAATTTATGACTCCAAATGTCAAACAATTAAATACTAATGAAATTTTAAATGGGGAGAAACTGAGTCTTGTAGATACCACCATTTTTCTTGGAATCACACTAGACGCGAAGCTTCAATGGAGCCCCCATATATCAAAACTAGCAAGCAGGCTTAGTTCTGCAGCATATGCCGTAAAAAAGATTAGAAGTCTAACTAGTGTTGAAACAGCTAGACTAGTTTACTTTAGCTAATTCCATAGCATAATGTCGTATGGTTTTTTGTTATGGGGACACGCAGCTGACACTGAAGTTATATTTGTTTTACAGAAGAGGGCCATAAGAGCAATTTATGATTTAAAGCCTAAAGAGTCGCTGCGACAAAAATTTAAGGAAATTAATATATTAACTTTGGTCTCTCAATACATTTATGAAAATTTAATGTACGTACACAAAAATAAAAGTAGTTTTACAAAAATAAGTGATATTCATTCTGTAAATACTAGGAACAGACACAAGCTAGTAGTATCAGTTACTGACTCCATCGATTCATTCTTGGGGCGATGTATACGCTTTTACAACAAAATTCCAGAAAATATACAAAATTTGACCTGCTCAAAGTTCAAAAACTTTATTAAACTAAGTTTGTATAAAAAGGGTTATTATAGTATTAAAGAATTTATAGATGATAATAACCCCTGGAAATGAGGTGATCGCTACCAAGCTATTTCTAATTTGTTGTGTTGTTAATTTGTGTAACATACATGATTGTAAGCTGTTATTTAAAAACAAAAGTCCCGCTGGGTTTCTTGCTGGTTCTTCCTAGGACAGAGGTTTTTTTCGAACCAGTGGTAATAATACAAAAGAGTGACTTTCAATAAGTATTATTTATAATCTATATTGAATAAAAAAGTTTCTGTTTCTGTTAAATCAAAATATTCCAATACTACTAAACATTCTTTTGTCAATTCAATTAACGGCTTCGTGGCGCAGTGGCTTTGCAATGAGTTACAGCGCTAAGGGCCGCGGGTTCGAATCCCGCACGGAACAAGTATATGTATTGCCTACAAATCTTGGATGTTTGTCTTTGTAAACTCTATGTACGTAAATTGCCCCCGCGGCACAGGAGAAAATCCTAGTGTGGAGGTAGGAAAAAAATTAAGTAATAAAATTTCACGAATTTTCCTGCATTTGAGAGATAGATAACTTGTAAAAGGGGTTGAAATTCAAATATCCGTTTTAAAATAAATTCATTTAAAAGAAGCGGCGCTCTTTCATTGACTATTTTTTATCAAAATTTACGGACAAAGTGATAAAAAATATGAACGTTTTGGTTCAAGCGAATTCTACTAAATGTTTTTAGCGAGGCAATCAATCGGAAAAATCGATTATTTCGTGACAAAAACCATACCATCTGGATGATTGGCGGTCCACCACTGCGCGATATACTAGAAGTTTTATTCCTCGCACAACTTCCTTGTCGAAACGACTACTACCAGCGATTTTTCGACCTATTTACTTATACGACTTGAGGACCTTCACGAAAAGAACCTATTCTTATTTAAAAAAAAGGCCGGCAACGCACCTGCAATATCCCTGTATTTGTGGTTGTTCCTGGGCGGCGCAGCGGCAGTCAAAGCAGCCACACACTCTCTTGCCCCGTCTTATATAAAATAAAAAATCAGTTAACCAGGACATTTGAAGGCTAGTTAAAAATATTATACAAATGAAAATAAACATGGTAGTAAAGAAAGAGAAAAAGAAGGTGACGTACTACGTGTGTGTGTGTATCTCGCGCCACTCTCACTCTAGTACCCTCATCACCCAGAAAAGAATCCGAAACAATTTTTACTGGATACATAATGGGTTTTCTAATATCAAAACTAAGAAAGCGAGTGTGTTTACGACTACTAAACCAACGAGACTTCTTATTTAACAAGTAGGTACATTTGAAAATGCAATAATATTTTAATAGAAAAAAAGGCTTTCACTTTAAATAAGAAGATCGTTCAATTAATAGTTGTAAATAGTATTAGTCAGAATGACAACGTTTTGTTTGAGAAAGGATAATTTTGTTACGTCACTCTCTATTTCTAGGCATTATGTTGTCGAAAATAACGTTGAAAAGCTCTGGCGTATTTCCTCGTCATTTGCTGGCACCGTACCATGACACATTACATCATAATCCTCAAGAGTGACAATGCATCTGCATTTAGTTTCTTAATCAAGGATCAAGATAGATGTCTATGTGCCACAGTGTTCACTTACCAACAGGTGCACTGTGCGCTCGCTAGTCACACTTATTCTAAAGTAAAAACTATGTGACAGCCCATTACCACTTAAACAAATAGAAAAGAAAAATTATCTAGTGGTTTTTCGGACCGGTACTCAGAACGTACGATGACTCCTCTGCCTAGATAAGGGATGTTGAATATCGATGAGACCTGTTAAAACAGGCAGAAAGACGTTGAATGTAAGTAACACTATTTTGTTTTATTATTTGACAGATGCCTATGTTCAAGCGTGGACTTATGAGGAGCCGTAATGGTGATAATGACACTAATTTCGTAGGGAGAAAAATAAGTTGCTTTCTTCTATGTGATGTAAAAAATTAAACGAATTTTCAATTTTAACTGCAAAACATTTTGCGCTTTATGTTATGTACGATTCCGCTGTAATTGCCTTAAAGTCATAGTAATTGACGTGTTTGAGTGTGGCATACGTCAAGCACCAATCGTAGCGAACATTGTTCTCGCTCTTGTCTCAAGTGCTTGTCTTGTCTTGTCATAACTTAACCTGTGTAAGAGGGATAGTGAATAATAATATAACTATAGCCTGTGCATCATTTTTCTGTCGCGTCATTATATTTTTACCTTCTTTCACAATTTACCGGGGAAAAAAATGAGTGTTTCAAGAACGCCACCAAGTGGATGTTCCTCATCACAGCTAGATTTATCCAAAATACACGATGATGTTCCTATTAATATCATGCAAAGAAAACGAAAATCACCAGATTGTCACTGTAACTATCAAGAAATACTGTCTGACTTTCAAAATAAAATAATGATTTCTTTTCAGTCTGTTCTTGAAATTCAAAACGAAAAAATAAATAGCACTTTGAATGCATTACGCGATGACCTGTTTATATTTAGACAAGAAATACGTGAAATAAACGTCACTATTCAAAAACTATCGGACGAGCAATCATCAATCAAAAAAGAAGTCGACCAGTTGATATCAAACAATAATATTAATAATCACAAGATAAAATCAATCATGAATGATGCTGAAGAATCACGATCAATTATTAATAATCTTTCTCAACAACTTCGCTTTAAGGAGCAGCAGGGAAGAATAAATAGCTTGGAGATATCTGGGATACCTACCGTAAAAGGAGAGAATCTGATGAGTGTTGTCCATAACATAGCAAATAAGATTGGGTTTTCTTTAGCTTCGACGGATATTGATAGCATACATCGCGTGCAGCGTTTTATTCCGAAAAAAAAGGACACAGATTCGTACAATGGTCAACCCTCACGCGATTTGTCTTCAATACCCAACATCATCGTGAGGTTCACGCAAAGACAACGTAAGAGAGAAATGCTTGCTGCTGTGCGCGCCCGAAGAGGTTTAACTACACCTGATGCTGGATTGGACGGCCCATCTAAACCAATCTTCATAAGTGATCACTTAACACCGGATAACAAATTTTTGTATAAGCAAGCTCGGCTTCTCGTCAAAGAAAATAATTACAAGTATATTTGGTTGTCCGAATGTAAAGTTATGGTACGTAAAAACGACACTTCCAAAGCCTTACTAGTGGCTTGCCAAGCCGATCTTATGAAAATAAAATGACTATATTTCTTTCCATCTATCGCCCCACTTTTATTATGCTATTGTCCCTTTAATAATAGTTTAAGGCTTATGAGTATGAAAAGAACTTTTGTAATTGGTCCTAAGTGTTTGTATTTATTGCTACATTTTTTTGTGTTGGTGGAACTGTAATAAATATCATAATAAAAATATTATACTATAATATACGATAACATTAACCTTTCTATTTACTATCAAAACGTGAGGGGACTACGCACTAAATCGCACTCTTTTTAGAAGGTGTTCTATGTAATAACTATGATGTAATATGTGTTACAGAGTCTTGGCTTAATGATAATTTTCATAACTGTGAGTTCTTTGATAGCCGCTACGAGATATATCGATGCGATCGTAACCTAACTGCTAGCGGACACGGGCGCGGAGGTGGAGTAATAATACCGGTGCGCCGCGACCTTTGCGCAACGCGCCGAACTGACATGCGCGCGCCACCGCCCGCTGAAGAAGTATGGGTGACGGTGCCGCTTCACATTCACACTTGTCCCACCACCTTAACTCCTCGCTCCCATAACGCATCTCGCTCCTTGCATATAATATCAACGTATATTACGCACGGTAATAATCACGAATTGTTGTTAAGTTGTTTTTACGATAGAGTTAGTGATTTTATAATTCGTAATTCTGATGATGTATTTCTCGTACTCGGCGACTTCAACATCAGTCATGCTCATTGGTCTTATAATACATGTACTAATTCCCTAGATATACATACAAATAATGATAGCTTAGCTTGTATTACAGCTGACTTTATGAGTTTATCCTTATTATCGCAACACAATAATCAACTTAACGTAAACGGCAGGCTTTTAGATTTAGTTTTTAGTAATAAAACTTGTCAAGTGTCATCTTGCAAACTTCCACTTGTTACAGAGGATCCTCATCATAAGGCATTAGAAATTGATTTTAAACTAAGTTTTGCTCCTACACTCAACCCATGCAGAGGTACAAAAAAACTGTATCACAAAGCTGACTTCTTATCTACAAAAAAGGCCTTAAAATCTATTAACTGGGAAGAAAAATTTTGTTATATGGCCGATGTTGAATGCATGACAAACTACTTTTATAATTCTTTAAATTATATTTTGAATAAATATGTTCCCGTTTGTAATTTTAATTGTAATTTAAAATACCCAGTGTGGTATACTAAGCCCCTTGTTAAATTATCGAAAGAAAAATATAAATACCATAAGAAATGGAAGGTATACGGCAACATGAGTGATTATCAAACATTTTCATTATTAACAAGCAGATTTAAAAAAATGCTGCGTGACTGTTATAAAAACTTTATTGAATTTTCCGAAAATAAAATAAAAACACATCCTAAATTTTTATGGTCTTTTATAAAATCGAAAAATACCACTAGCGATTTTCCTGAAAAGATTTTGTAGAAAGGTAAAGTTATTTCTGGTGGTATAGATATTTGTAATGCCTTCAATGAATACTTCCATTCCGTATTTACATCCGTAAGCAATGGTAGTCACCAAGATTACCCGATTAGTCAAAGTTCACTTGCTACTTTAGATACAAATTTAACTGATATAGGCAGTGACTTAGTTCTTAAAGAATTACAAAAAGTTAATATCAATAAAGGCGCGGGTTCAGATTTTATTCATCCTCTTCTTATTTCGAAATGTGCAAATGAACTCGCAGTTCCGGGTAACATTAATTTTCCGCACATCTGTCAAAAGTGGAGTGTACATATGGAAATACTCTTTAATAACGCCTATTCCAAAAAATAATAACAAAGATATAGTAACCGAGTATAGACCTATCTCGAAATTATGTGTGTTGGGGAAGGTCCTTGAGAAAATTATTACTACTTACTTATCGTTCTCTGTTCGTCAATATACTCGTATATCTCAACAACAATATGGATTTTTCAAGGGCAGAAGTGTTGATACGAATATGATAACTTTCACAGAATATTTGCGAAGAGCCATGGATGACAATCTACAAGTGGATGTCGTGTACACTGATTTCTCGAAAGCTTTTGACAAAATTAACCACAGTTTACTAATAGCAAAGCTCGCAAAGGCAGGTGTACATGGCAACCTATTTAGATGGATTGAATCGTACATAAAAAATAGAAGTCAAGCTATTTGTATTAAGGGATTCACCTCAAAATTTCTACCTGTTCCTTCAGGTGTTCCTCAAGGATCTCATCTTGGCCCGCTCCTATTTTCCTTATTTATTAATGATATTGGACAAACTTTAAATGAGAGTCAACATCTTGTTTACGCTGATGATGCCAAAATATATAAAATTGTTAAGTCAAGAGACGACTGTCTCAAACTGCAACAAGATTTGCTTGCTTTAGAAAAATATTGTGTTACTAATCAATTATATCTTAATACTGACAAATGTCATGTGTTATCATTTTCACGTAAAGTCAACCAAATAAATTTTGAATATTGTCTGAATGGCATCATTCTAAAAAAAGTTACTACAACAAGAGATCTTGGCTTATTAGTAGACTCAAAATTATCTTTTAATTCTCATATAGACCATATTATAAGTAAAGCTTTTCGAAGTTTGAGTTTTATTTTAAGAATAACAAAACCATTTAATGAAGATATAACTCTCAAACTGTTATACTTTTCTTTTGTACGTTCAATCCTTGATTTTTGCAGCACGGTATGGAGCCCCTCTTATCAAATATATATTGAGAGGATTGAAAAAGTACAAAAAAAGTTTTTGAAATCCCTTAACTATTGTTATGGTATTGAGAACGAATCATATAATGAAGCTTTGTGCAGACACAAAATGCTAAGTCTTTTTAACAGGCGTAAAATGTTTGACATTATTCTTCTACATAAAATTATAAACTCATTAATAGATTCACCGACTCTTTTGTCTATGATTTCATTTCCAGCAAGTGTTCGTTTTCCAGTGCGCTCCTCACGTTCGTTGCCACTATTCATTCCTCCTCGGTTTCATAAAAACTACACACGTAACTCTTTTATATGTCGTTCCACCAACATGTATAACAAACATTTTTCAGAAATAGATCTTTTTACCACTAGTTCTAATCTTCTTAAAATAAATTTAAAAAAGTTTTTGCGGTAAAATTGCGATAACGATTATTCTTAATAACTTGCCTATGTTATCTCACAATGTAAATAATATGGTTTGTTAATGTAGATTTATTGGCACTATTTGGTCTTTTTGTAACGTGTAAATGTAAAATGTAAACTATATATTAAGAAATATGACTGTTTGTTGCCAAAATAAATGAAAAAAAAATTATAGTTACTAAATTTTGCCGAAATAGTACAATAATATTTTTGTTGGTAGAAGAGGCAGTGTAAACCACAAAGAGTTATTAAGATACACTGAACAACTTAATAACTTAAATGTACACAAAATTGTCTTGTTCACATTGCCTTGTATACAGGGATTGCCACCGGAAAATAATCTAAGACATAAATTAAATTTACAAATGAAAAATTTAATATGTAATAATAATCTAAATTTGACATATAATTGTAATGATAATAATGACAAATTTCTATTTAATTGACATAAATAATGTAATTAAGAAGTTTTGGACAAAAGATAGGTATTACTTATCCAAATATAATTTAGAACTGGTAGCAAATGTGCTACCTTATTATTTACATTTTAACTTAGCCAAGTTTTTGACTGCTTCTATTGAGCAGTGTAATAAAAGAAGAAATGAAGTTTCAAAGTAATTTAAATGAGAAAATCTCTAGCAATAATAAGAGTTTGATAAATTTAGAATGCAGCCCACAAATACTTATAAGTCATAAGAAATGTTTACACCTGGTACATCAAAATTTACAAGGCACTTAAAAACAATTCAACTTCCAATTCTTGTCAAGTTGAATTACTTTTAAATAGTAACAACATACATTTCCTCTGTATTACTGAACATTGGCTAAAAGATTATAATTTCATGTTTAATTTCAGAAATTACCAGGAGGTCAATTCCTTCAATAGAGAAAAAAGTTTACGTGGTGACTCCTTAATATAAGCTGATAAATAATTACTATATAAAGAACGTAAAGGTATTGTGAGTCTCTCTGTTGAGCAATCTGTGGAAATGACTTATGTCAAGCTCGAGCACCTCAATATTGTAAGTGTTTACAGACCCCCATGTACTACTTAAGAATATTATGAACAGATTGTGGAAGAAATGTTGGTCAAACTTAGTAAACAGAACAAGACTGTTATAATATGTGGAGACTTTAACATCAATCTCCTTGAAACTTCTTCCATTAGTACTAAGTTTAGCTCATTATTTAAATCCTTCTCATTCATCTTGTTCATTTATTTTTAGAACCGACACGTATTGCTGGACCTAGTGCGACCTGTATAAATAACATTTTTACACATGTTAAGCCCTTGCATAAATCAATCATTCAAAATTTATGTTTAGATCATTGTGAACAGTTGGTCTCATTGTCTTACATACGAGACAAACTATGGGGGAGGCTCATGTATAATGTGGGTTTGATAGGCTGTAACGGTAACGGTAAAATATTTTTTTTAAATGTTACACTAGGATTTTCTTCTGTGTCGTGGAGGCAGTTTACAAACATAAATTGCACAGGGACAAACATCCACACCCGAAATATTTATTTGTAGGCCATACAAATACTTTATCCGTGCGAGATTCGAACCCGCGGCCCCCAGCGCAACAACTCATTGCTAAGCCACTGCGCCACGGAGCCGTCAAAAATTATCATTTCTCCGTCTGTCCGCCTTCAGAATGCCTTAATCCATTGTAATCTCTCCATTTTAAAATTTAATGAATTACAGTCAAGTTTCCTCAACCACTAGTCTTCATAAATTTTCGAATATTTAATAATGGTTTGGATCTTGCTTAAATTTATACAAGGCCCGCATTAGCAAAGTATCCATCAAAAAAACTTAAGCGGGTCATATAGAAACAAGAGCATTGAAAATGGTCCCATCGTTTCTAGTTACATTTCTCGAAGATTCAATCAGCGTCTGATATTGAATTGATCCGCAGAGTTACGTTAGAGTACGACCTCGTATATTAAGTGCCTAAGAAAATAAATATACCCTTTATATACATCCATCTATCCATTACAGCCTATAAATGTTCGAAACTGAACAATGGAGGCCATAGACTGCCTTAAAGTATTTAATACACATTTACTTAAACACACTTGATATTATTTCATCTCGTTCGGACTACAAAAACCGGGTCGTGACGGAAAAATCTTACACTTTTTCTCGCCTAGCTCCCATTTGCCAAATTTGTACCGTGCAATAAGGGACTTCGTTCCAAAAAAAGTTTTTCACCATCTTCGGCTGCGTCATCATTTACTTTCAAGTGGGATAGTAGTCAAACGCTGGCTTAGAATAGTAAAAAGAATGGGAAAGCTTATGTTCAGTAATGGACTTTTAATTGCCTGTAGTGCTAATGATGATAGTGGTGTGCCACAGTATCCACTTGCTAACAGCTGGACTGTGTAATCGTTATTCACCTATGACAATGATGATAGTGGTGTTCACAGTATCCACTTGCTATCAGCTGGAATGTGTGATTATTGGTCGCCCTTTGACAATGATGATAGTAGTGTGCACAGTATCCACTTGTTATTAGCTGGACTGTATGATCACTGGTCACCCTTTGATAATAATGATAGTTGTGTGACACAGTACCTCCTTGCTATCAGCTGGACTGTGTGATCATTGGTTGCCTTTTCTACTATAGAAAAATACTCGCTTTTGTTCCGTTTGACAAAGTATTAATTCCATATCGCGAATTCAGTGTGTAAATTCTTTTGTAGCATTCCGGTCTTCAATTAAGACATTTTAATTCATTTTTTGTTATAAAAGTTATAGAAGCTGTGAGTGGATAATAACTTACTTAAACTTAACTTATCTTCACTCACAATCCCTGACGGGGTAGCCAGAAAGAACAGATCGCCAAGTATCACGATCCTTACATACCTTTTTCGCTTCTTTCAGATTCATTATCTTCTTCATACATGCACGTCTAGGTATCCGAGTACTCTTGACCCTCCCCTCTTCGAGCAATTTGCTCACATGGTCTTCGAAAGTTAGTCTCGGTCTATCTCGACACCGTTTAATATTAACTTTCGCGCTATATATTTTCTTCACCATTCGGTCTTCACTCATTCGCTCAACGTGCCCAAACCATCGAAGCACGCCGCTTATCAATTTTTGTGATAAGGTCATCTTTCAAACCTGCCATATTGCGAATCTCTTCGTCTCGCTTTAGGTCGGCCATGGTAACGCCGCACATTTTACGAAGAGATCGCATCTCCACTGCATTGAACTTGGTTTTATGCTTCTTCTGACATACCCAGGTTTCGCTGCCATATAACAAAGTCGGTACCAACACTGCGTTATGTATTGCAAGGCGTGCACAATTCACTACGCCTTGCCTTTTGACAAACGCAGTCAGGGCATCATTGACTTTGTTTCCGGCAGCGACACGCCTGTCCACATCTAAATCACATCTTCCATCCCGGCCAAAGCACTCCCCAAGTATACAATTTCATTTACCTGTTCTAGATATACCTGATTTACCCATATTTCACACTTCGTTCCCTCTTCGTCCCTTTCAAATACCAGAACCTTAGTTTTATTAGCATTCAAACGTAGACCTTTAATTTCACATTCCTCTTTCATACACGTGACTAATGCAATAAGCACTACATCATCAGCATACAGCAGACAATTTACTTTTAATGTCACCCAATTTCACACCCAAACAGCTATCTTTCAGCTTCTGTAAACAGCTGTCGAGATACAGTATGAACAGCCAGAAAGACGTGACACAACCCTGTTTTACGCCCGTTTGGACGCTAAACATGGGTGACAGGTCATGCCCTACCCGCACACAGGCTTTACAGTCACAGTAAAGTGACTGCACAGCCCTTAGCAATCGACCATCCACACCATACCCCGGCAACAGTTTTCTTCCTTACAACCTTATCAAATGCTTTCTCAAGATCCACAAAAGCACAGAAAATCCTCTGGTTAGTAGCGAGAAGCTTTTCCGTGATCATGCTGAGAGAAAACATTTTATCCGTGCATCCTCTTCCAGGTCTAAATCCGCATTGTGCCTCCCATAGAAATCTTTCCGATTTCTCTTGCATCCTACGTGTCAAAACCTTCGAGTAAACTTTACTTGCTAAACTGGTCAAGCTGATCGCCCGATAGCTACCGCAGTCAAAATGTGAACCTTTACCTTTATATAAAGGCACAATGACCGCGGATCACCAATCATCCGGGACATCCTCCGTCCGCCATCACAAACTGCACAGCAGATGAAAGCTGTCCCAGACGCACGGCCCACCATACTTGACCATTTCAGCAGTAACTCTGTCTAGTCCCGCAGCCTTACCACATTTCAAACTTCGAATCGCACGTTCAATCTCTTTCATACTGATGACCTCAGTGTCATCGAGGTCCAGGTCTGGCGTACCAGTCACGGCGTCATCCCCGGATCCCTCACTAAGATCATCACACGCATACATTTCTCTATAAAATTCGCTCCATCGCTGCATGACGTCCGATTTTTCTGAGAGGACGTCATTAGTTCTCGAAAGCACTTTGTTCATTCTTAAGGCCGTCGCACCACTTCGGGTCCTTCCAACCTCTTTCCAGAAGAGTTTGAAGTTCTACTTAAAGTTGTGCGACAACCTTTCGCCCGCTTCCATTTTACACCTTTCACGCATTTCCTCAATCAATGCTTTTGTGTGAACTTTCTGCAGCTTATATCTTTCTTTCATCTTCTCTCTCATATCTTTATCATAACTAGAGGCCAAGTAGTCTAACCATGCTCTCTTCTTCTTCTTTACAGCTTCTTTCACTTCATCATTCCACCATGCATCTCTTCTTTAACTACTGCCTCTTTTTATTGTTCCACACACTTCTTCCGCTGCACTTACCATTCCATCCCTAAGGTTCTGCCATGTTCTTTCCACACATTCTTTTCTTCCATCGATGGTGTCAAGCTTTTTGGCTACCCTCGTATGATATTTGTCCCTAGTATCCTCTTCCTGAAGCTTCTAGCTTCGGATGCGACAGACCGACTGTGGTTATTTTATTGCCGTCCGGTAGCGCCAACCCGCGAACAGACCCCTTAATCTGGTTCCCAGGTCAGCACCCCTGAACACTCGCGTATCCATTACCTGTTTTCGCAATCGGTCATCCACCAGGAACAAATCGATCATACTTCTCTCATTCTTTCTTTTTTTAGTATACATATGGATTTTCTTGTGATTAAACATAGTATTTGTCAAAAGAAGACCCTTTTCCTTGCATACCGCCAGTATAAGCTTGCCAGCATCATTAACCCTTTTATCGCCAAACTTTCCAAGCACCGATTCGTACCCTGGTCGAGCGGTACCAACCCATCCATTCAAATCACCACATACAACAATTCTTTCATTTCCCCTAGCCAAATCAAGAACATCTCTTACATTCTCCCAAAATTTCCCCAGCTCAGCCCTGGACGACGAAGCTACTGGCGCATAAACAGCCAAAAAGAATAACTTCATCAGTCCCAATTTAAAGCGAACCCAGAGAAGTCTTGAGTTCACAACCTTATATTCAGTCATAACATCGACTAACTGAGACGACAGCAGCACCCCCACTTCCTGGCAGGCGTTCTCGCTCTCCGGGACTCCGGACCACAGAGCTAACGCCCCGCCAGGGAGCTCTTCAGTACCACTGCCCTTCCGTTTGGTCTCCGATATACACACGACATCTAATTCTCTTTCTTTCATTATTTCGATCAAGTCATTCGTCTTATCTCTCATGCCTCCTCTAACATTCCACGTGCTAACTCTGCACTCTGTCCTCCACCTTCCGCCGTGTCGGGCTGTGCGTGACGGGTGGCGGTCCCCATCGCCGCATTGCGCGCTGCATTTCACACCAACGGGGACGAGCTGGTGTGCGTCGCCTTGGGGGGACGCCCTAACTCTCGTTGGCATGGGTGCGCAGCTGTGTAGAATTGCACCCCTGAAAAGGGCTGGCAGGGGTTGCGACGAGCACGCTTCTACAATGAGCCCCTGTGTATGTGTGGATAATAAATTGTAGAAATTGTGATTGCTTGCCAGGTTTATTTCAAGTGATTACTTCTCAATTTGGTTTTGAAGCGTCAGTAGCTTAATGGCAGGACGCGGACTGCGAACTCGAAAAGTCGGGAGTTCAAATCCGCCATGCGGCTACTGTCGTGAACAACTTCTAACACAATCATTTTAAGCTTACCAGAAGTGGTCAAAGGGAATATTAATAAAGTTTAATAGCTTTACTAGTATTTTTTTTTAAATTCTTTATCACTTGAATCTTGATGCAGTTACATATTTGAGTTACATCGTGCGTGTTTGCCTCTGGGAATGAGTTGATCGCTACTAGGCTATTTCAAATTTGTTCTGTCTATTTATTTGTGTAAAATAACATAATATGATCGGAAACTCTTCCTTTTTCAAAAAAAGTTCCGGTGGGTTTCTCACTGGTTTTTACCAAGAGAGAGTAATTTGCGAATAAGCGGTAAATTAAACATACGTATGACTTTCTATAAGTATTATTGTGTATGTATTATAGTATTCCATGATTATTTTTATTGAAGAAAATAATACATATTTTAATTTAAATTTCAGTGCATGCCATTAAGTGGGTTGCTATCTAGTACTTTAATCTGGAAAATGGGTTACTAAAAAGAGTCGAAAGCTGCATATAATGAGAAATGTATAAAAGTTAAAGTTACAGCCTCTATACGTCCCATTTCTATTTCTAAGAGGGTTTCAGGTAAAGAAAGTGTCCACCGCGCTGTTCCAGAGCGTGTTGGCGAACTTCACATGTCTACGAAATGTTTTTAATCTTATTTGTCAGACACACAGGTTTGTTTTCCTTCACCGCCGAGCAAGTGCTTAATCAGCACCTAATATTGGTTTTAACAATTTCACTGGTGCCGGCGGGGATCAAACCCGGGTTGCTCGCATTCTGTGAAATTAACAGCGAGCGCTAACCATCTGAGTTACCACGGCTAAATGACGGAAAATGAGTACTTACCATTTTATACTAGACACATGGGACGGTGTGTGCAAATATAATAACGATAAATTGATAATGCTTAAGCCCACTGTCCAAAGAATTTGGGTTTGACAAATTTTAAAGGGGTTTTATTTCATTTGTAAGCAAAGTTGTACCTAGGAGAAAAAAGGACCTTATTAAGACAAAAAAAATTATACGTTTTTATACGTGGTAAAGCTATATTATAGTTATAGTACTACTGGGTCGGCTCAACTTGTGTAGGACTACGCTCTCATAGAATACCAAAGTAAAATAGCAGCTTTATGCTGCTGTATATTTTATCATAAGTGTAGAAAACCGGAGACTCATTTTACTGGAACTGTTCTGATGAGTATAGAGATTCAGTATATTTACTGGCTTTTTGAAGTTGGTTGCAAGAGTCAATGCTGCAGTAGGCACTTACTATCAGGTAGGATTTTATATAAATAAAACAATAATTATGCAAATATAAATGCATTTATTCAATTCCTCAGAATAAATTCAAGTTATTCTATCTGCAAATTGCAGTATTTAATTGGAAGGACTTCACTAATAACAGGTCGAACAAGTCAATCTTCACCGTCGAGCACTTTGTGTCTACAGCGACCACAGTAAAATTGCCGAAAGTTTAAGTCAAAATGTATTAGATCTTATTTTGACCACATAAAGTATTACTCGAGTGAAAAGTACTTCCTTTTAAGTGGCTATATATTTCAAGAGTACCTAGTCCATTTCCATCTAATAGCGGAAGTCTCATCGTATTTCCACTTCTTATAAAGTTAATTTTTTGTGACTAAGTATTGATCCAAATTTTTATTATTTTAATAATTGTAATGATAAGCAAACTAACAGTACATTTGATATGAAACTGACTACTTTCGTCAATTGTGCGTGTCGCCAGTGATGACTTAAAAATCTAAGACGTGAACGTATACTACTGCCCGTATGCATAAGCTTAAGGTCACTCGGCAAGCTATGGAGAGGGCTATGCTCGGGGTTTCTTTGCGTTAAAGACTAAGTAACGAGAAATCCACAGTAGGATCAGAGTGACCGACATATTCGTAGCACAACAATATCAGTACGCTGAAGTGGCAATGGGTCATATAGCTCAAATAACCGACAACCGATGGGGAGAAAAGTACACCTTTAATAACACTTGTTATTAGTGGGTGTTTTCGAGTGACAGCCTCGTACCGGTAAGCGTTATCTGTCTGCTACCTTTCACGAAAACTAAATAATGGTGATAACTCCCACACAGATACACTCCTAGTAGTAAAAACATCCCTTCCATCAAGATCATTATGTAATAACGTGACGTATTCTGTGGTAAAAGAAAACATTGTATCTGAGAAATAATTATAATTTGCGAACGTGATTAGAAGTGTAATAATTTGTCCGGAATCTAATCAGCTTCAGAACTGAGAAGAGGCTTGTTGAAGGCTCTTTGCTTAAAAGAATTTGGCTTCTTTATTGTCAATGGAAATATTTCTTAATTATGCTAATCAGTGCATGGATATCACAACATGAGCATCAAAATGCAACTCATGCTGTGATATACTTATTTTTATACGATAAGCTACCGGTTAAGTTTTAACAACAAATTAACTAAACCAGATCAGGATGTTGCAATGGTTTTTGAGAAATATTTTACTGATATTCCGATCTTAACCACTAAGTCACTAAATTCATCTCCTGCCGTCACTGAATCCTTACTTAAACAAAATGTAAATACGTGTACAAAGAATTTTACATTCCATAAAATATCATTAAAATATATTGTAAAATATTTTAAAACTAATGACATTAAGAAAACTCTGTGGGGGATTTCCGTTTAAGTTATTGCGTCTATAATAGATAGTACTAGTACTAGTACTAATTCTGTAATTAGTAATAGATAGACAGTTGTTAATACTAATTCTGATTCAAATAATATTATAATGTTTTTCTTTAACTAAAGTGTCACAACACAGTCATATTGGAGTAACAAAACTAGTGGTATAATTTAAAAGAATTGTATAACCGACTTCAATACAAATGATTAAGGATAACTCAAAAACTTCTGGTCATACATTGATCAAATTTGGGGCCACATGAGATGCACCAGCTTTCAAATAAAAAAGAATTATCGAAATAGGTCCACCTAAAAAAAATTAAGAGACGATACATTTAAAAAGAACATACAGTCGAATTGAGTGCCTCCTCATGTTTGAAGTCGGTAGAAAACGAATAGTCCACTTGATGCTAAATGCCATTGTCAATGTTTTAAATGGACATCTGCAACCAACTTCAAGTATTTTATTTTCGCTTTTCCTATACATTAAATAGGTAGAATAATAAAACTATTAAAACACAAATATGACATTATTAACTAAATTCTAAAGCGCTAATCGTCAAATCTATATTTATGGAAGTAAGTCGTTTGGACTTCTAACGGTTTTCTTTAAATGGCATTAAAATTTATTGGAGTGAATTCTACAAAGAGCATTGCATTTGAAATTGTCGGTTTAGAACGAACGACTTGAATTTCAAGCTAAAAGAAGTAAGAAACATTCGGACGTGCAACGTTATTATATTTACATTTAAATTTTAATCAAAAGTGACACAGACAAAGTGAATTATAATGTGTATAAATAACTAAGGTAGTGGATTTCTTGATGTTATGTTTATTTGTTACATTTTGTGTATTAAATCCTCTATCCTCATTCGTAACAATATACATTATATATTCAGTATCTTTAAAGTTTTGCGAATTTCTTGAAAATCATTTCTGTAATGTAGTTTTTCAAATATATGTCACAAAAATAGCTAACAAATTTGTATTTAATTTTACCGGTAATCTTTTAATGACATAGTTGATATAGCAGATACCAGCAGTGTCAAGCAAACCGACTAAACTATCAAGAAAATTACACAATAAAAACATACCTGCTTCTTCTTCTTTTAAATAATGACTTCTCTTGATAGAATTCTGCAGGAATAAAAAACATCTCTGACTAAAACACCAGTCAAAAGTCTAAGTTTACGACGAAGACACTTCAGAAAATTCAGAGAAAATTCAGTTCACGAAAGAGAAAAAATTGACGTCGATAAAAGACAATGGGTAACGAAATACTCGTGCCTCACAATATAATAAAATCAATACACACTTCCAAAATATTATGCCCATCATGATTTAATGACTTCTTCAGAAGTCCGCATGCAACTCCTTCTAAAATAAATGATTACCAATTTTTACTGAATTTTCAACTATAGGGGAGACCGGGTACAAAAGTAACATTTTGTACTTTTACCTTGGTTTCTCGTTAGGTGTAATAATTTTAATGAAATTAATATAGCCATATATACATTCCGTTTATGTTCTTTACATTAGGATATTGATTTATCTTATTATTGTGTATTTTATATGAATCACAGAGACTTCAAAAAAAATCGTCAGTTGTTACTTTCGACCACGTAGGCAGGTCGAAAGTAACACGTTGTGGGTCGAAAGTAACAGGACAAAGGGGTTTGTAATGAATATATTTTGACATATTAAATCAGCAAATTATTTACTAAAAGACTTTGTATTAATAACACAGATAAACATTTGCATTCTAAATGCTCAAAAATTATATATTTTAAGAAAACAAAACAAATTATTCTTGCTTTAAATAAGATCAATTATTATATGATAATATTTTTTTTTTGTAATCAGACTATTCAGTATTAGTCTTTTACTCAGACATACAATTATGGCACAGATTAATTTTATCATCGTTGATGCATTCAGTATGTGACACATTTGGTACATTGTATCCATTGCTATTTTGGTAAAATGTTGTTAAAACGTTTCTAAACAAACGAGATAGAAGCAATCTTCGTGTAAATTTTTGTTCATTTATTTTAACTGCCTTCTTTGTCTTTTTCTTTTTTCCTTCTCTTCATAGATATCAACTTCAACTTGCTATTTCCAGTATCGGGTTGTAAAACCGTTTTTTCGGATTTATTTATTTGTTGGTATTCTTCTTCAATTACGTTTTCTTCAGATTTCATATTATGTTCTTTGAAACTCAAGGCCCGCGACAGGCTTGTTGCTTGAGCGCACCTCAAAAACAGGCTCAGGTCTGTCAACCATTCCTTACCTGCCATTTGAGTACCTACTGTGCCACTTTTCAGGAAATGTTTTCCCATTTTTTATCACCTATCCATATGCCGGTTTACGTACTTCAGATAGAGATAACCTAAAATAAACTCCAGAGCACTCGATCAAATACTCCTGTAGACATTTTTCTTCATCAATAGTAAAAACATGGTTGACGCAACGGTAGCCCACAACTACGCTAGTATTTCCTGCTTTAATTTTTTATGTATCTATATAATGTTACATGACTAACATAATATTTTTTCCAGGGATTAATTTTATACCATCTTTGGAATGCTCTCCAGCCGCTTTTCGGAACACTTCCGTGAACTATCACACGAGGAACTACTGAAGTTCCTCGTGTGATAGTTCTTATGCATTGTCAATATGACAAAGGCACATTACAATATTAAGTAAATAAATCAATACGGGGACAAAAGTAACATGTTACTTGTGTACCCATAGGGCTATGTTACTTTTGTACCCGACCACATTTTTGTTAAAACATGAAAGATAGTTATTTATTTATTTATTTATTTGCTTTTTTAGTATGTTACATGAGATATTCTTATATACTATGATACATACTAAGTCCCAAATGGAGACATGCAAATTTATTACTTAATTCTTCGAATTTATAAAATTATACTAAATTAACCTATCAAAATCAATCATTATTACATCATTAAATTAGCGATAACAAACAATCTATTAATTATTCTAAATAAATCTAAAGCAAAATTATAATAAAAAAATATAATTAACAAATAATGAAAGATAAATTAAACAATATTATATACCATATCAGAAATGTCAAAAATGTCAATTGTGAGCAAATTTTTTTTAGCAGTTATTGAAATATTATTTCTGGAACTATTCAAGTCAAATCAAAAATTCACGCGTTATTTGAAGTTCCAAAATATAAAACTACTCAAAAACATAAATACCCTGAGGTTTAGTAGCATATTATAATAGTTTTAGTCTTCAAAAAATATGCAAAAAAATAAACTCAATCATTAATGTGTTTTGTGCGTCCTGTAAAATGGCGTTTTGTTTTTTGCCACGTTTGTTGCTAAAAAGGTCGACATGTGTGTATTAATCTATTAAAGATAGAACCGGCAGTTTTACATTTAAAGCAATTTCTATAAACAAACAAACCGTGGCTGATTGGCTTTTTAGTAAAATTTTTATTTTACTGCAATATAACAAAATGCAATGATACTATTATTAAGTGGCAAAGCTTGCGAAGTCACTTATTGATTTCACGATGTCTGTCCGTCTGTCCGTCTGTCCGTCTGTCCGTCTGTCCGTCCGTCTGTCCATCTGTCCACGATTATCTCGAGAACGGTTTCGAATTTTCAAATTCTGTTTTCAGCAATCGATTACTGATCACCCAGGTATCTGAACCTCCTATTTTGAAACTGATTTCTTAACGGCAACCGTTAGAAACCGCTACAAAGCTGATTGCTTCGCCACTTTGCTATGCTGTTAGCTTGCTAGGTTTATTTACTGTTCCGACTATTGGTTAGTGGTTGTGTGTTAAGGTGATTATAAATAACTGTAGTAATTAAACCTAAGTTTCTTTGAATAAACTAATTTTACAAACTTTACCGCGATTAATTTAACTCATACTACTTATTTTTAATACCCGACGTTTAAGGTGCGTTACAGCACACATGGTCACGGTTTGGGGGAAGAGGACTGAAGTGTAACTTCCCGAGGTCATATTTAGCCCGAACTATCTTCAGCTTTTTGAATATTAATTTTAACCCAATCTACGCCGAACTAACCAGTATTCTTGAGTTTGTATTTAAATTATTTAATTAAGTATTTAATTAATAACGTGGTAGAGCCATGCTGCAGCTATATAAGTAGTATAGTTGTAGCACGAATGGGTCGGCTCGACCGGGGAGGGACTACGCTCTCACAGAATACTAGTGTAAAATAGCAGCTTTACGCTGCTGTGTTTCGTGTGGTGAGTATAGAGAACCGGAGACCCTTTTTACTGGAAATTAGACATTCCATCTTAGTCCTCACGAGTGACAACGCAATTGCATTTTGATTCGCAAACGAGGAAAGTTGTAGATGTCTATGGTCAACAGCATCCACTTATTATCAGGTGGCATGTGTGCTCGTTTTTAGCGTTGTTATCTGTTCTTATTTCTTTTACCGGTTTACTAGAACCACAAATGGCTACTGCAGCCCCTGAACGCCTGCAACTTTCTTCGAACAAAAAAGCCAACAAATAGTTTGTCATCTCCGGGGAATAAGATGTGATGCCGCATAGCCTTATTTCTTTCAAACCGAAACATAATAGTGCCAGTAGTAACGCTTGACGGCAGAAATTGGTAAGAGGGTGTTAGGCGGCACTGAAAATTTCGGGAATCAAGGAAGTGACACAACATTACTATTTAAAAATGTATTTATTGCTTTTCGAAGTATTCTCCGCGAAATTTGACACATTTTTCCATACGATGGAACCAATCATTGAAGCAACCATTCCATTCGGAATATAATTTAAATTGCTAAAAAATTAAACTTCCTCCTTCGAGAGAAATCTGGATTCAACCCAACTTACAGCCTAAAAATAGCTTAGATCTCATTTCCAAAATTAAAGATATTCGTATTTCTCCTAAATCCATATTGTTATCTTTAGACGTTGATAGTCTTTTCACAAATGTCCCATCCCCTGACTGTTTGCGTATACTCGCAGATCTCTTTGAAAAACGTCGTCTACATCCCGGGGAAGCAAATGATCTTCTTAATTTAACCTCTCTCTGTATGAAACAAAACTATTTCCGGTTTAATAACCATTTCTATCAACAAAAAGAAGGATTAGCTATGGGATCCCCTCTAAGTCCCCTTATGGCGGACATTTTCATGGATAATTTTGAAAAACAACATATAGTTGTCAATCAAAATATCTTATATTACTATCGATATGTAGACGACATAATTATTTGCTGGACTGGCACAAGGAGACAACTGGATGTTTTCCTCAATAAAATAAATAGAGTCCATGACAAAATTAAATTTAAACTTGAATTGGAACAAGATTGTTCCCTTAATTTTCTCGACTTAACAATAACAAGAAAAGATTCGTCACATGTTTTCCAAATTTATCGAAACTCACACCGATACGGTCATCCCCGCGTCATCATGTCATCCGTGGCAACATAAAGTAGCTGCTTTTTATTGTTACATTAACCGTTTGTTTACTGTCCCATTAAGTAAAGATAATTATTTAAAAGAACTTAATATAATTTACCAAATAGCGGTCTCTAACGGTTTTTCAAAAAATCTCATTAACAATTTAATTAAAAAGAAACAAAAGCATGTTGTTCGCAACTCTCTGTACGCGTTTCAACCTCAAAGTGTTCATCGATATGTGAGCAGTTTAACCTACTTAGGTCCCATATCTGAAAGAGTAGCTAATACTCTTTGACAATACGGCGTTCATGTAGCGTTCAAAACAAACAATTCTCTTAGAAATATCTGTAATAATAAAGATAAATTAGATATTCGTCAAAAGTCAGGTGTTTACAAACTTGTTTGTGACGAATGCCACGCCGTTTACGTGGGTCAGACTGGTCGCAATTTCGAGAGACGTTATAAAGAGCATTTAGCCGCGTACAGGAATTGTAATCCCGATAAATCCCATTTTGCCAAACATCTCTTGAACACTGGACACAACCTAGCCAACGACCACTCCTTTAAAGTCTTACATACGTGTAATAAAGGGCTGCGGCTCTGTGTGTTGGAACAGTTAGAGATATTAAAAAGTAATAATAATACCGTTGCATTGCTGAATGAACAAACAAATGTTACTAACTCACCTCTCTTAAATATCTTTAAGCCTGCTCTCTAATAATAGAGAGCCTCGCAATATGGTCGTTTGTCACCCTCACGGTGATCGGCGATTGGTTGCGTGGTTGGAGGGTTGGCGTTGCGCGGCGGTTTGTTTTTAATTTTACAAACGGCTGCGTAAGTCCGGCGGTGATTGGTTGCATGTTTTATCGCATGACGCGGTCGCTAGCTTCTTAAGTAGATAGCGGTTGCGTCATCGGTCTGTATAAAAGGCACTTGTTTTTGACTCGCCGCTCACTTAGCGGTTAGTCGCCGTAGAGTCCATATCACCTGAGGATGCCTCGTGTAGAGGCGAAACACGTGTCGTATTATCGTCAGTGGTGTGTCTTGCCTAGTGTAGTGGTGTTGGGAGTAGCGGTGCTGGGATTAGTGGTGACGGAGATAGTGCACGCAATTGAGGGAGGGCGGGAGGTGCTCTTCAAACTAGGTAAGACACATCATTTTATTTTATAACGCGGATATTTGCAAAGTAAATTTTTCCAAAAGCTTTTAAATTATATTGTATCAAGCTAGTTTAGAAGTATACTGCTATCGGTTCCTAATGTATTACGTTTAATCAGCAGGGCGACGTCAGCTTATAGCTTCCTAATATATCTTAATTGTACAACGAAAACGTGCATTAATAACTGCTAACCTGTTGCATTTTCCATTTTCCTAAATAGTTTACCATGTTCTCCGCAAAAAAGGTAATAAAAAGCTTTCCTATTACGAGTCAAAATGTAACAGTGAAAGTGTAGGCAGTGAATTTTAATGGCTGATCCTGTCTCTTACAAGCGGGCAATGACGCAACTTCTAACAATACCAAGCCTGACCCAAATTTTCATCCAAAAGATCTTTCAAAACGAACTAAAAGAAGTCCTTTTTGCGTCTCTGGTAGTAAAATTTAAGTTCACAAATAATATTCAGTGTTACAGTATCTACCATGACATTGTATGTTATTTAAATATAATAACGCATACAATTTCATATTTCATTTTAATTTTAGGTTTAATTAAAAATGCTTAAAATTTTCTTTTTAAAACTGGCGTGACAAACGAGCACACAATCCACTTGGCAAGTGGAAGCTTTTCCTATCCTCGATTAAGAATCAAGAATTATGATCTACATCTATCCTCGATTAAGAATCAAGATACAGATGCACTGTCTACTATATGTAATGACTAAGATAGAATAACCCGTTTCCAGTAATAAGGGTCTCAGATTCTCTTGATGAGTTTAGTATAAGTTTAGGTTTTAAATTAATTTTCATTAAATAATTCATAGGCAAAATTATTCTTTTTTGTTATCAAAAATAAACAACCTACCGCAAATGACGCAAAATAAAATTAAGTGGACACTGGGTTATCATGACACGAATGTTTTCAACGTTATTTTCATAAAATTGAAAGGAATCACCGTCTTACATAATTAATTCAGTACTTACTAAAAAGGTTTCTTTGCGTGCTATAAACCAAAATTTTATTAAATTTCTCAATAACATGAACATAATTAACTTTGAATAAACAACTTGGATATTTTTATTTTTGTTAAAGTTTTAATTTAATAATAGGAATCAATAATTTCATGAAATAAAAAAAGATTAGACGTTAGAAGTTATTGTAATTCGAGGTACTCCATTTTAGTCCTTAGGCGTGACAAAGCATATGCATTTTGATTCTTAATCTAATTTACATGATCATCAGGTGGTCTGTGTGCTCGTTTGTCACCATTATTCTATAAAAAAGTAGAAAATTATTCTTCAGCATCTTTATGCAAAGACATGGAACAATTGCAATTATTAGACGCCTCTATGGCGAAGTGGCTTGACATACAGGTGTAAATCCTACTGTGGAGGTAACGTTTTTCTTTTTAAAAGTTAATTAAATTTTAAAGCCGATTAATTATTATGTTATTTGTATTTGAGTTCTTATACGAAAGAATTTTCATCTAACAGAAGTTAGACGTCAACTATTATTACAATTATACAAGTCCATTACAGTTTCTTAATGTGTTTGTTTGTCCTCATCTAATAAATTAGTAAGACAAAAATTGCACTTAGTAGTAATTTTGTTGACATCACGTTAATCTACTTTGTTATATATCTTATTACTTGTATTTATAGTCAACACAATTTTTCGACAATTTGGGGTATATTGGTATTTTTTTCGGGGTATATAATATTTTGTGTCATCGTAATTTATATAGTGGCTATGTAAGAACCCCGTAGCGTCTGGGGTGTCACAATAAGCGACGGAGGCAAATTAAAAACAGGAGATGGGCAGCAGCATAGTACTGATAACAACTCTAAATTATATAAATATTCGGTTGCCAACCCGCCTTTTCTTTTTCCTCATCTTCTTTATTAGTCTCACTTAGAATTTAAACTTATTAACATCAGTTAAGTCTCACTTCTAGACAAAGTACTCTTCAATTGTAGGAAGGATTTGCTTTAATGAGGGTATCCACGACTTTTCCTGCCACCAGGATAGCACTACTTCGGCATGACGTAAAATATGTTGCAGATATCATGCCGGCGGAAGTTAATTTATAAAAACGGTAGAGATTGACCTTTTTTTCTGAAATAATAGTCATATTTTATATTAATTGGATCAGAAATTAATAAGCCAAACTAAAAATATTCCTAAAAACAGAATAAAAAAATAGGTGTTACAAATTAAAGAACACAGAACTGAGTTATTGTTTTGTGTATTCTCATACACTAAAAACAAAAACTTTATTTAAACCCAATTTTAATTATGATATTACCGTGTAACCATTTTCGTGGTAAAAAATTATTTCAGTCTCTTTAGCCCACATTATCACGCTAGGAAGTGAAAATGACGATTAACTGTAAATCGTAATCTTACTGTAATTACTCAGACGTTAGCTTAACGTTTTTATACGTGGTAGAGCCACGCTGCAGCTATATTATGATTGTAGAACGAATGGGTCGGCTCGACCGGGATAGGACAACGCTCTCACAGAATACCAGCGTAAAGTAGAAGCTTAATGCTGTTGTGTTTCGTATGGTGCGTGTAGAGAACCGGAGACCCTTTTTACTGGAAATGAGGCATTCCGTCTTAGTTCTCAGGAGTGACAAAGCATTTCCATTTTAATTATTAATTGAAGATAAATGTAACTGTTTATGGGCCGCCGCATTCACTTACCATCAGGTGGACTGTGTGGTTGTTTGTCACCATTATTCTGTAAAGAAAAACCAGCCCTGCTGTCTAAATATTTTACACCTGTCATAAACGAGATAGTTATGACGCAATATATTAGTAGCTATTGGATTTTTCTGACATATCGCATGCTTTCCTCATACGACATCCATGTCCATGGCAAAAAGTACGCGAGAGCGGTGTAGAGAGGGCATGACGGCATAAGAGAGCATCACGCCATTTACCATCATGGCATACGAGTACGAGTCGGTTTTACTGCCAAGGCGCGTCAATAGATGATTCATATAAATATATTAAAAATATGGTACACTTAAAACAAATTTACGTGCGACAGAAGGAGCCGTGAGAGAAATAAGATGGAAGGAGGCATGTAATTTAAACAGAGGCATACTAAAATATGTTTTGTTTTTAAATAATATGTACTTCATGTAATGCTTGCGATGCTTTTGATTAAAACAATTTGAAAGCAATTCTTATGTAGAGTGTTAGCGATGAAAAGGTTAAAAGAAAATACATTCTTTTGAAAACGTTCTACGTAGTAAATGTAGTGATTCTTTGAGACAACTCGTTATACAACTCAATATAGGACGTGCAAGGAGGAAAATTAAATGGGAAATATTAAGGAACATTCAATATTTTTAAGCAGCTTTTTACAAAAAATTGTACTCGTCTCTCATTACTTCCTTCTGTGCATTTCTCTATTTTTTTATAAAACAAGTGACAAACGAACTTATTTTCCACTTCACACACACACACACTAAACTTTGCACGTGGTACAGCCATGCTGTAGCTACAACCGGTGGAGGACCACGCTCTCATAGAATACTAGCGTAAAATGGCAGCTTAATGCTGCTGTGTTTTGTATGGGAGTGTAGAGAATCGGAGACCCTTTTTACCGGATACGAGGCATTCCATCGTAGTCCTCAAGTTTGACAACCCATAATTATATTTTTAAATTGTAATGGAGAATAAATGTAGATGTCTATAGGCCACAGTATTAACTTAACGTCAGTTGGACTCTGTGCTCGTTCGCCACCCTTATTCTATAAAAAAACCTGCAGCTAACTTCAAACAAGAAGACTGGACTGGAATGCCTAACGGCCTATTGATATGCTATGTGGTGGCACAAATTTGTTAAAGAGTTGTACTTACACGTATTAAAAGCGTCCGCCTTATAACAATCAAAAACAAGAAATTGCGGTTGCCAATCCGTTTGCCAAGCGTGGCAACTTTGGCAAATATCCACCCTTTGAGGCAATATTTGTAGAAGGCCTATATTCATCTAACGGAACAGAACGGAACGGTACTTACCCAGGCGGACTCCGAAGCAGAAAAGTATGTAGTAAGTAGGTACTGTGTGTTGTGGAGTAAATAGTGTGATGGTAGTGGTAGCTTAGGGACTGAGCTCCTGCCTTATAACTTATTCATTCATGCCTTCGTTGACTGAATATCAATACAAATGAAATTATTTACTACAATTGTAAGTGCCGCATCATTCACGGCCCATTAAAAAATTTGAAGACATGTGACAAGCGCAAACATGCATCGGGGTAGTGCAGTTGACAGAAGAGTATATGTACTGTATCTTTACTTTTTATTTATTTTAGTACTTGTAGCATGTGAAATTTGTCATCATACATGATGATGCGGTAGAATCTCTCCTGCTCCATAAACCGTCTCGGAAATTAAAATAGCGCCGTACCCAGTAGAGATATGTATGTATGTGTTTACTTTGCTTTAACTTTTAAAATAATATAATTCAATTTTAAATTTTATCCCACTTCTAATGTGTTTTCCGTGTTATATATTTTAATAATATCTTCTTGTTTACTTAAAACATTCACGTTAGGTCCATTATACATATTATCTTGGCTCTTACGGTGTATTATTACTGACACGTATTTCGCATTTAATAATACCGAGGTGTTGTGTTTCTAATACGGTTCCTTCTGGGATGTCACTTTTAGTGAGTTAATTACGACAAGGTCTTTCACAGTTTAATTTGTTATATGTTAATTTTGATACGCCATTTTATATTCTAAAGTTCTGGTATTGTTTTGTATAATCTCATTCACAGTCTGAAAATATTTTTCTAGCACAAGAGTGCTGTCAGAGAAATTTCCATCAATTATTTTCCACCAATCTAAATCCTAATGGCGACTATTTAGGTTTTGGTAAAAAGACAGAGAAATTTTTAAAGAAACGCAAATGTAGTTTTTTTTTCAGTTCTGCACTTATATGGTTCAAATCCATTAAATTTCAGATTGGTGTAAGAGAGGGTAACGTTGTACCCCCGAAATACTTCACCACTGCATTGAAATACGTTTTCAAGCTACTAAACTGGAAGGGATACGGCATTAAAATCAATGATTATTGGATGGATAATTATGGCAGAATATCTGAAGGACATTTGCACTCTACTCAATGATTCAGTAGTGTCTACCAACTAGTAGATACGATTTTTCCGGATCGATACCACTTAGAGACCTTTAAAAAACCAACTTACTCCTTTTTAAAGGCTGGTAACACACCTGAAATTCCTGCAGTTGTTTATGAACTAATATATGAAATAAATCTTAAAAAAACATTTATCAGTTTCTCGATTTTACAAAAAATTAGTTAAACATGAAGTTAATAATATATTGGTAAATCCAATTGGGCATACCTTAAGCGCATTAAAAAAATTACGTATAACATGATTATACGGAATTATTAAAGTAGTTTAAATACATTTCGACAGCACTATCGGCTTCAACACCCTCGAAAACCATGAAAATGACACCCATGATGAAAAAATTGATACCTATTGCAGCCGCCATCTTGGATTTACATTTCGACAGCACTATCAGCTTCAACACTCTTGAAAACCATGAAAATGACACCCGAGATGAAAAAATTGGTACCAACTTCAGCCGCCATCTTGGATTTACATTTCGACAGCACTATCGGATTCAACACCCTCGATAACCATGAAAATGACACCCAAGATGAAAAACTTGTTATCTATTGCAGCCGCCACCTTGGATTTACATTTCGACAGCACTATCGGCATCAGCACCCCCGAAAACCATGAAAATGACACCAATGATGAAAAAATTTATATCTATTGCAGCCGTCATCTTGTATTTACATTTCGATAGCACTATCGGCTTCAACACCCTCGAAAACCATGAAAATGACACCCATGATGAAAAAATTGATACCCATTGCAGCCGCCACCTTGGATTTACATTTCGACAACCCTATGGGCTTCAACTCTCTCGAAAACCATGAAAATGACACCCATGATGAAAAAATTGATACCTATTGCAGCCGCCATCTTGGATTTACATTTCGACAGCACTATCGGTTTCAACACCCTCGAAAACCATGAAAATGACACCCAAGATGAAAAAATTGATATATTTTGCAGCCGCCATCTTGGATTTACATTTTGACAGCACTATCGGCTTCAACACCCTCGAAAACCATGAAAATGACACCCATGATGAATAAATTGGTACCTAATTCAGCCGCCATCTTGGATTTACATTTCGACAGCACTATCAGCTTCAACACCCTCGAAACCCATGAAAATGACACCTATGATGAAAAATTTTATACCTATTGCAGCCTCCACCTTGGATTTACATTTCGACAGCACTATCGGCTTCAGCACCCTCGAAAACCATGAAAATGACACCCATGATGAAAAAATTGATACCTATTGTGGCCGCCATCTTGGATTTACATTACGACAACCCTATCTGTTTCGACACCCTCGAAAAGCATGAAAATGTCACCCATGACAAAAAAAATTATACTACTTACTTTTAGTACGTACTACTATTATTTATTCTGTGCTTTTAAATATTGTAATAAAAAAATCTCTTATTATTATTATAATCAAGTATTTAAGAAATTTGGTTATTCGAATATTGTGTATTTGTACAGCGATCTTTTTGAGCCGCTGAAAACAACCGAAACAATGTCCACTCACGACGGCGACTGAAGCCGAACTAAACTTAATACAAAGGTACTCTGTGAACTAAACTACTCTGTGGCTGTAGATCCCCATTTACAGAAACAATTTATATACGAGGCAAACAAATCAACGAAAATTTCGCCATTTTGGAGCCGAAAAAAATTAATTATAGCTAAACAAAACAAAATTACACTGCCATTTGCATTCAGTGGCTTCCCACATGATAGATTAAGAGATTAAAAAATAGATTGAGTTAAACAATTGATATTTTCAAAAGTTATAGTGTTTACAAGCCACAGGGACATGATAAATCCACACCATAAGCCACTAAAACCCTTTTTTTTATTTAAAAATAGCAATTAATCGATTTAAAAAAATTATTAATAAGTTCAACAATCATTTATCTTCTAACAATGTGCTTTTTATATCATTTATGTGTATAATACGATTGCTAGATACGATTTTATTCGATAAAATGTTGGAATTTTAGTTTTTAGGCGATAGTAGAACATTACCTTGCGCTTTCGCTTAAGGTATGCAAAAGTAAACTTATGTTGTTTAAAGCTGTAAGGACGATTCATTTAACTATGAATATATAATAAAGAAGGAAGTTTCTTTAACCAATTACATTAACATTGTAGGAAATAGTGTTTACAAAGAATAACAGTGAAAAGGTTATACGAGAATTTCAATAAAATTAATACGTAAAGATGACGGCTAAAAGAAGTAATATAAATATTCCGATTTTCGATGGATCTGATTATCATAATCGTCATCATTACAGCCTTTCATAAGTCCACAGCTGAACATAGGCCACAAAGAGTGCCACAAGAGCCACCTGCATTCATCGACTTCCTGCATGTCTTACCAGGTCGTCACTCCATCTCTTGAGGGGTCGCCCTACAATTCGCCTACCGGTACGAGGCTGTCACTCGAGACCCGTTCTTCCTCATCAGTTATCGGTTCTTCGAGCTATATGGTCGGCCCACTGCCACTTCAGCTTACTAATCAATTGGGCTATGTCAGTTAATCTAGTTCTACGCGGATATATTCATTTCTAAGTTTATCACGCAGAAAAACCCCGAGCATAGCCCTCTCTATAGCTCGCTGAGCGACCTTGAGCTTCCTCATACGACCAGCAGTGAAGGACCACGTCTCAGATTCGTAAGTCATCACTAGCTACACGCACTGTTTGTATAATATCGTTTTCAGGTTTTGAGGTATGTCTAACGAGAAGATGTGTCGTAGTTTCCCGAACGCTGCCCAGCCAAGTTGAATCCGTCGATTGACCTCTTAGTCGAAGTTGGACTTACCTAGTCGGATTAAAGGTAAACATACTCGTCAACAATTTGGAGCTTAGTGATCCCAACAACTACCGGCATAGGTGTGACATGGACGTTAAACATGATCTTTGTTTTGTCCATGTTCACTTAAGACCTATCCGTTGGGAGACACTATTGAGGTCAATGAGCATAATGTTTAGGTCCTCCATAGATTCTGCCATAAGGACTATATCGCCGGCAAATTGAAGGTGAGTGATGTACTCGCCATTGATGTTGATACCGCATCCTTTCCAGTCCAGTAGCTTGAAAACGTCTTCCAATGCAGCGGTGAAGAGTTTCGGGGATATAACGTCACCTAGTCTTACACCTCTCTGCAGTTGGATAGGTTTCGTACTCTGATTCTGTACTCGGATAGCCATCGTAGCTCTACTGTACAAATACTTCAGCTCTTCGATATACTGACAGTCAACTTGGCACCGCTGAAGGTACCTGTACCTGTACCTGTGACTGTAGCACTACCTAAATTTCGACGGAATCAAAGGCTTTCTCATAGTCCACATACGTAAGGCAAAGTGGCAGATTATACTCCTCTGTCTTTTGTACAATCTGCCGCAGGGTATGTATGTGGTCTATGGTACTAAAGGCTTTTTTGAAACCGGCTTATTCGGGAGGCTGGAAGCCGTCAAGTCTGCGTGCGACACGATTCGTAATGACTCTCGAAAACAGCACGTAAACGCGGTTCAGAAAGGAAATCGGTCTGTAGTTCTTCAAGAGAGCGTTGTCGCCTTTCTTGAAGAATAAGACCACCGCACTTCTGCTCCACGCCTCCGGAGTAGTGCCACCAAGAAGGACGGAATCATAGAGCTTCTGAAGGACTTCAAGTACCGATTTTTCACCCGCTTACAGAAGCTCCGCTATAATTTCATCTCCGCTGTAAATCCATCATGATTATAATTGCTGAAAATAGGAATGCTCAAATTTTTACATTTCAAAAAGTGCAAGGATGTAGTCACAAGAGTGAAAATTGAAACCGACGACGAAAATTGGGATGAACGGGATGTTTAGGCAACAAATTACATTTACAGTACAATAACAAGCAAACAGCTAGAATATATAAGTGAAATCGATACAGCTTACGAGATTATCCAAAAGTTTAATGAGATGTATCTAAAGAAGTCAACAGCTTTACAGATCGTGACATAACCTCGAAAGTATCAAATAAAGAAAACAGTTCAGAGGTAACTTTATTCTTTGATGAATTTGAGGAAGCTATCAACGAGCTAAAGCAAGCAGGTGCAGCAGTATCAGATCAGAAAAAAATTAATTACATGTTAAAAGCACTACCAGAAAATTACAGTTGTATTGGTGATTTAATAGATGTTTTGCAAGCAGGCGAGAGAACTGTTGAATACCTAAAGATAAAATTAAAAATTAAAATTAAAAGAGAATGCGAATGACACGACAAATGATTCATCACATGCTTTTCGAGCAAAGACTAGGATGTTATATCAGAATAATTTAAAATGTTTTGGCTGTGGACAGTCTGGACATATTAAAGAAGATTATCGTTTCGGAAATGTAAACCATGGTCGAGGTAGTGAAATTTTCAGAAATGTAAACTGCGATCGAGGTCGTAGATTATATGATCATCGTGGACGTGGATAAAATTATGCCAGAAATATTACATAGAGGACGAGAAAATAATCACCATCTTAATCATGAGAGTCAAGGTTATAGTTTTCATACTACTATTGCAAATAAAGCAACAACAAAACAAAACACAACAAGTAAAAATTATAAGCCTGGTTAAGGTCAAATAGAATGGTTACTTGATAGTGTATGTACGGATCATATTACTAACACTGGTGTGTACTTCGATACCTACGAGACATTAAAAACACCTGTAAAAGTAATAATTGGTAATGCAACAATATTAGAAGGTACTGAAGTTGGTAATATTATAACATGTTTCCTGGTTTATGGGAAAAAATCTGAAATAACGTTGTTAAATTACTTTTATGTAAAAAAATTATAGCAAACTTGTTGTGCTATTCAAAAATTACAGACAAACATTCAATTGATTCAAGAGAAAGATTGACAAAAATTTACAATACAATTGGAAAGATTATAGCAGTTGCAATTAACGAGGAGAGACTCTATAAGATGAAACGCTACATGAATCAAGAAACATTGTAAATGAACGTGAGTAAAAGTAATGTAACTTTAAACGACAAACATCTTAATTTTAATAAATTAGAATTAATGTGTAACAATGAGACACTAGAAGGGTTACCTAAAGAGATTGAATCTGTTTATTTAAAGTGCTCGACTTGTATCAAAAACAAAATGAAATCTTACCATTTCATAATAATAGAAGAAGAGCAGAGGAGGTATTAGAGATTGTGCATACAGATTTAAATGGGTCACATCAGACCACAGGAAATCATGGAGAATTTTTTTTGAGCTTCATTGATGACTACAGCAAATTAGTTAAAAGTTTACTGTATTAAGACTAAAGATAAGGTATATGATTACTTAGTGCAATATGTAAATGAGATACAAAACTTAACATTTATATTAGCAACTTCGATTATAGAATGCGAATTGAATATTGAAGTGTCAGTAGCCTAATGGCAGGGCGCGGACCGCGAACTTAAAAGGTCGTGGGTTCGAACCCGCCATTCGACTACTGTCGTGAACCACTTCTAACACAAGCATTTTTAGCTTACCAGAAGTGGTTACAGGGAATATTAGTAATGTTTAATAGCATTACTAGTATTTTAAAAAAAATAATCTATGGACTGAGCGTTTTTTGCGTAGCATATCTTGAAATGTAAAAATGTGTGATTCTGATGATTGTCTTTATGTTTAAGATTAGGTTAATAAAAATAAAGTTATGTTCTTTAAAGCTGTAAAGGTGATTAATAAAATTATACCACCCACAGTCAGGAAGTTGGTAGTATTTTCACACCCATGCTTCGAAAATAACGTAAAGCCGTTAGATCTAGCGCCTGATCTATCTTCAGTTGTGTCGGTTTGCCATCAGATCATTCATTTGATTGTTAGTATTCATTCATTTGAGAGTAAGGGTATAGACTCACACTCAAATTTATTAAAGTTTCCAAGTATATGCTTGCGCATACATTTGGGAAATTGGGAACTTTAATCCTTTCCGGGGCTGATTGACCGAAATTTGACCTACCTGCCCAGGAAGGGATTAATTATTTAACTCACAGTAAACAGCGTAATTTGGCGTAAACTTATCCTCAATGTAGTGATGTCGCAAGAATACGCACAATATTTTAGTCAGGAATTGACTAGAACTGTTTTAACTAAAATATGTCCATTTGTCTTATTCAGGTTTGTTATCTTAAATATTACCAAGCTTCATCAAAATCTATTCAGTAGTTTTAAGTGATCATCCGAACAGAGTTTCACATTTATAATATTATTAGCAGGATAATAATAAAACGATTAATATTGATAGTAATATCGTGCAAATATTTGTTGTGTAGTAAATGTTTTAAACACCCCAAAATGTTTAATATTCTATATAAAAGGAGCAAAATAAACCCTTTACATATATCTTAGACTCGATTAGTGACAAACAGTTTTAATATTTCATGACAAGAAATTATAACTTCGAAAAAAAAGCAAGGAAAACTTCATTGTTCGTTGTTTAGAAATACACTTAAGAAACATTTAAAATAAAAGCGACGGCACGATCGGTAAAATAAAGACTAATTTTATTAATGTAAATTACGAAAAAAGTTAAGATGAAATGTCTTAGTTTTTATTGTTTTTCCAACAACTTATGTTTAATTTAGAAAGTGTTTTACACGCTGGTATCCTGAGAAGGCGTGTTCCTGCTCCGGTTTAGCCGATCTATTTATGCTGCAGCCGTAATATATTACATTATTCGGGGACTTAGGGGAGGATTGCTGGATCTACCAGTTGCTCGTACAAATCTCTTAAAGAACGCACCGGTTGTCACGCAGCTAGAATGCATAACATCGTAGCACAAAGATTAAATATATTTAATTGTACATTGGCGAAATTCGAGAAGGTGACATTAAACTATTTGTTTTTCTTACATTAGTTGCTACATTGTTGCATTAGGCTCCGCTCCTGTAATAATATTTGTGAGTTAGTAAATAAATAAACAAAAAATTAATTACAGCCCATCAAAAATCCACTGCTGAACTATTAACGTCCATACAGTTTTCTCATAGGGAGATATTTGCTATAGTTGACATGCATGCCTGGCGGCAATCACTGCTTTTTTGAGTTGTTACAGGAAGATGCTGCTATCAAACACAAACAAACAAACAAACATAAAATTACATAACTACGATCGATTTCGAGTACTACACGAATATTAATTATTATGTCATCTAAGTTGTATTTATATTTTAAACTGGTCTTGCGCAGTCCATTATAATATATTTTAATCAATAAATAAACCGTATAAAAAATGTATAACATTGTTCTCCGGAATACCGATAGATGTGGAAGCCAGACTAATGTTAATATTTTTTTACAAATTTAGAAATTCGAAAAAAATTACGTTTAATTTGAAAATGCAAAAAAAAGTTCTCAGTTATTTCGCTTCGAATTGAAGCAATGTTTACAAAAACAACATAACTGTGTTACACATAATTATTCAGTATTGAAAAAAAAAACTATCTTTTTAAATACTAAATTAAGAGTCATTAAATATTTTATTCAATTATGTATTTCTGGTTATTTATTCATAATAAACTTATGTTTTATAGTTACATTTCGTGCAAGTCAAATAAAATAATAAAATAGGCTTTGTTTTTATGTATTTTTTGCAAAATATTATTAGTTATGCGGTTTTTGTAATTAAATTTCTAGATTTTCCTGAAGTTAAGTTGTTTTTGTAACAAAAAAAACAGATGGTCAATAAATTTCAAAATAAAACTCATTTTAAAATCAGCAACCAGGTATTAATTAAAAAGTTAGTACTTTTAGGTATAGTACAAAGAGATTTAATATATATATATATATATATATATATATATATATATATATATATATATATATATATATATATACTACTACTTAAATGTCTTTGGTATAGTATCATAAAAAATGCTAATTATCTTCTGTGCCACTACTATTGTCTTCATTATCTACTTCATTAGCTAATGAGATGGAAGCTCCAGATGTAGTAACTGAACCCAATAGATCTGCATAAAATGTATGACATACAGGACTTAATAAATAATTGGTTAGTTTAGGTATATGATTATATTTATGAGGATTTAACGGCAATCTAAATTCATAAGTAGGTTGAAGTTGAAGTTCTTTAGGCAGTTTTCTTTTATTGCGAATCTGTATCCTGTGCCATGGACCAGTAATGTTATACCTGACTTGAACATAAGGAACATCTTTATTTATTTTAAGCATCCTAAATTCTTTCAGCTTCATTGCAGGTATTGATTGACGTAAAAAAAGGACTAACAGCTGCTTTTATATTCATAAAATCAGTATGGTTTATTTTATCTACAAAAAAACAATGCGACTAAAAAAACTCGCGTTACCATCCATACCATCTGGATGATTGGCGGTCCACCACTGTGCGATTTAGAAGAAGTTTTCTCCCTCGCACAACTTCCTTGTGGAATCAATTACCACCAGCGAATTTTCCGGACCGATACGACTTAGGAACCTTCAAGAAAGAGCTTACACCTTTCTAAAAGGCCGGCAACGCATCTGCAATTCCCTTGGTGTTGTGGTTGTTCATGGGCGGCGGTAGTCACCATCAGGTGAGCCGCATGCTCGTTTGCCCCCTATTCTATAAAAAAAGGCGATGGATTTTTTTTAGTTTCCATTAAGTGCAGTCATCTGGTAATTCTACTGTAATTTTTTTCTTTTTATTCCCAATCAAGCTAAAATCCTGGTCATGTGGAAGATAAGTATGTCCTCTGATAGGAAATATATATTTAATACTTTTAAACAACATCAGCCCATGAACTAAGCAGTAGAGAAAGTACACCACTACATAATTCTTGTTCTGACCAGAGCATCCATCACATATCAGCACGAATTTATCAGAAGAAATTCCGTGGTTACTAAAATATCTTAATAAAAGTTTTGTGACATCATTCTGGCCTTTTTTTACCCTCTGTCTCTAAGTAGCTATTCAAAACCACTTGATTTGTTCCAACATTGTGACTGACTTTTTTTTACAAAAACTACACAACTGTAACAGTTATGTTGTTTTTGCCAAATATTATTGCACATATTATGTAGTTTTTGTAAAATCACCAAATTTTTAACAAGGGATTTCTCGTAGTTGAGTAGTTTTTGTTAAAAATGGATTAATGAGTTGAAAAGCCTATTTGAGAACGAACAAAAAGTTGCCAGTAACAAAAATATACTAAAAGTGACAGTTATGTTGTTTTTGTAAAAATCGCTTCAATAATTCGCTTATATCGCCAATTCAATACTGAGTCGGTCGTGGTCTATACCGGATTTATATAGGGCTATATAGGATTCCCGAACCGTCTACTGTAGAAACATCTAGTATGTTCGAGTACATATCGGTCCCGAAATTTCTAGTAGGATCTTGACTCTCCTAGTTCTGCTTCTCGACACTAGAGGGCGCTAGTGGTAACTAGTGTTGCCATGTACAAGACATTAATAGTGGCGCGACATTACTTTGGTTTCACTTTCTGTGTTATGGTCGTGTATATATTATACATATAGTCGTATATATACGCTCCAGTTCTTTATGGAAGCTATCTATATCTACATCGCTTGCAATTTTAGTCCGAGCATAGGTAACTGAAGCTCCTGGTTTAAACTCCCAACGTTCTGCAAGGGAAATCGGAGGTCCAAATTTCCAAGCAAGCTTCGCTTTTATAAGGATCGAATGCTTTATTTATTTTTCTTGTAGATATCTAGTAGTGGTCTGATGTCAGCAAGTCCATTGAACTCGGCCATGTAGTGTAGCTAGACTACTGACCACTCCAAATCTCTACCCGTACCTCGAGGATGCTAATCGACATTGTGAGGCCTAGCACGAGGTTTTTTTTGTGAATATTTCGTGAAAATATTTTGGCATAGCATTAGTTTATTTCGATCCTCGTTTTCTCCATTTGCAGTAAATTATAATACAAACTAGTCCATAATAGCGACTGTAAGCAATCCAATGTCAATGTATGGTTATTGAAATAGCCTATGAATAAGAGTTGTTATGAGAGTTTTAGAAATAAAATTTATAATATTTTTTCACTTACACAAAATAAATAACTTTTTTATAGAATAAAGTCACAAACGAGGACACATTCTACCTGATGGTAAGTGGATACTGTTGCCCATAGACATCTAAATCTATCTTTGATTAAGAATCTAAATGCAAATGCGTTCTCGCCACTGAAGATTAATAAAAAGAGTCTCCGGTTTTCTACACTCACCATACAAAAGACGGCAGCATTATGCTACTAGTCGATCTATTCGTGCTACAACTATCATACAGTGTGCCCAGTGGCAGATTTCAAATTTTGATGACGTAAAAAAACTACACCTTTAAAACAAAGTACATTTATTATAATTTTAAAATGGTCACGGTATAGTGCCATTTCAGAAAATGTTTTTTTTAGGAAATAACTGCCGCATTCATTGATTTACCAGCATTATGAGCTGTGGCTAAATCCTGCTGAAACTACGTATTTCGCTTGAAATATGGAGTATTCTGCATTTGTGGTCAAAAAATACGTATTATCTCAGCATATCTTTCTGAATTGACTGTCACAGTTTGAACACGTTCAAAGAAATACGACCCCATTATGGCAGACTCAGACATTTCACACAGACTGCAACTTTATGTTTATGTAAAGGCTCTTGATGCATTTTTATTGGATTGGAAACATCCCAATAACGAAAATTTTACTTATTTACATATTATCTATAATGAGAAAATAGGCTTTGTCACTAAATAACATGCTACCCACTCGAGTAGCAGTACAAAATGTACGATGAACGTGCACGATGTGATAAACGAGGATTTCCAATTACAGAAGCCATAACACGTGTAATATTTTCAGCCGTAGCTACTCTGCTATTTATTCGATGGAAACGTTGTCTTTTTTACGGTTAAAGTACTCTGTCATTGTTTGTTGACTTCAATTTCATGTATATGTATCTATCTATATTACGATCAAACATTAATTATGTAGTGTTATTGCTATTTCTCTCGCACCTAAATAATAATGTATGCGCCATCCTGCTAACAGCGCCAAAATACAACATAGATGTCAATTTTCAAACGCTTTCTCGATGAATTTCATCGCGCTGGGAATCGCCATCAGATTTTCGGTTTTGTCATACATATATGCATGAGGATAAGAAATTTGTAATTTTTTTTTTTATAGGATCGAGTGACAAACGAGCACACAGTCCACCTGATGGTAAGTGGTTGCTGTGGCCCATAGACATCTACATCTATCCTCGTTTGCGATTCAAAATGCAGATGCGTTGTCATTCGTGAGGACTAAGATAGAATGCTTCTTATCCAGTAAAAAGGGTCTCCGGTTCTCTACACTCACCATACAAAACATAGCAGTGTTAAGCTGCTATTTTACGCCCGTATTCTGTGAGAGCGTGGTCCTTCCCCGGTCGAGCCGACTCATTCGTGCTACAACTATACTACTAATAAAGCTGCAGCATGGCTCTACCACGTATAAAAAAGTAAATTCAGGTGGCTCAGGACCATGCTTTGTGGAGTTCCTTGAGGTAGACCTATGTTGAGGTTTCAGGTTCAGATGATGATGATGAAGAAGAAATTGGTGTCAGAGGACAAATTAAAGTATTTAAGTGTACTATTCTATACTGACGATAGTATGTAGTACTCAATATGAAATTGTAGTATAAATACTATAATTATAGTATGGAATGCTACACTGATTCGCAGTGCTTGCGCTTCGACAACCCCGCGCCCTTCTCGCATGTTGCTTTCGGAAACTTAGTTTATTCAAACATTGAAATCTGCTACTGGACACCCGTTATAACTGCGGCGTATCCACTTAAAAACCATCGTATTAATAATATGTACATTATTAACCATACACATTCAATTTAAATTTTAATATATAATTGTTATTAGTCTATTAGAAAAGGCATCGTTTTGTCATAAAATATAGGTCAGGCGAGTAAGAACTTAGATAATTTCGTGTCTTTAGAGAACAGAGTCGGCTATAAAAACCAATTGGTCTGTGCCAAAAATATTTTCACTCATTTTCATTGAAGACAAACGTAGAAAAAAATACTAGAATAAGGGATTTCATATAAATATTAAGGTTGATAAATAATATTATTAATAAGCATTACCGTATAGTGGCGATGTAAGAATATCCACGACCCCATATCATGACGTGGGTGTGTAAATCTAGGAGATGTGTAGCAGCATCTTGCGATGAACAACTCAAAAAAACTGCGGTTGCCTACCCGCCTCCCAAGCGTGGGAACTATGGCAAATATCTGCCTTATCAAGCAATTTATAGGGAAGGCATATTTTCAGCAGTAAAGTTTTTATGGACTGTGACCGACGGTAACAGCGGTAATTAGCATTATTATAGACAAACCTACTCTAATACTGTTTCACATCACGGTATAATGAAGTATTAAATTGGTTTTGATTCTGTCTTAATTTATTTTTATCTGATCGGGTATCATACTTGGGATAGCTAAAATCAGTCTATGTCAATCACTAAGACAAGGCAACATTTGTTGGAAATGGTTACTTTGGTAGATATAACGGGTGACTCAGCTAACTTTTTTAAATTTAGATCGTTAATAAATTCGCGGGTAGCGGGGCTACCGTAAGGTGAGGTACAGCATTCAAAAGCTAACGGTCCGGAAATTTTTAGTCGACACCAGGGGGAGGAAAGTTAGTAGTAAAAATTTAAAGTCTAAAATGTATGGAATCAGGCCGCTCTTTCAACGTTTCACGAAAAAGGTTTGCCGCCATTTTATTAAAAATCGAATTTAGTTTGTTAACCTAATAATTTTCTTTGTTCTTAATATTTTTGCTAATTTCCATTAATTGCTGTTATTTCGTTCTTACGACGTCGACGTACGAATTAGGTTAGATATGTTTGAAAACCTATCACTAATAAATATTGATAATTCAACGGATGCGGTCAACCTTATTAAAACAATCAAAATAAATTGTGGAAAGTTTAGTTGCAATTACAATTTCACACCGTTATACTAAGAGAATATGTTCATTTTCACTCATAGATTCACTCATCTTGTTAAACGAGGTTTATTTGTATCAGATTACCGTCCCATTGGACTATGAGAGTGAGGGAAAACAAAGTGCACCTGTGTAAATAATGTACTCCCTTGGTACTTAAGTACGTACCACAGAGCACTATTACTCTTTACCGAAAGGTTTGTACAAAATGTCTCAATGACCTACATAAAAAAACTAGTCTCCGTTGAGATAGGCCGCTATGACCAAAATGGGGTCTAAAATACATGGATGGGTATTTTGGAAAAGGTAAAAATATAAAGAAAAAAAGAGTATTCAGCGCTCAAAATACTTAACATTTATATACCCAAATATTGAAGTACTTAAAATAAATATAACATATTTAATATTTTAGGGAAATAATATTAAAAACCTTTTAATATAATCTATGGTGCTATACCTTCTTTTAGTTCAGCGCTAATGCCATATAGTTGCAAATCTCAATAAAAGTAACCTATACACAATGATAAAGGGACAACTTTACTGTTTTGTTTAACAATTTTTCACCTTTTAAGGGAACGGAGACGAAGAGAACGGATGCCCGCTCAGCGCCGTCAGTGTATGTACCTGATGAGCGTGGCGTGGCTGGGCTCGTCGCCGGCAGCGAACACATCGGCGACGTTGGCGCGCGGCGGCGGGCCGGCGCGCGCGAACGTGCCCACGTACATCACCTCCGAGTTGCGCCGCAGCCCGCTCAGCGCCGTCAGTGTATGTACCTGGTGAGCGTGGCGTGGCTGGGCTCGTCGCCAGCAGCGAACACGTCGGCGACGTTGGCGCGCGGCGGCGGGCCGGCGCGCTCGAAGGGGTTTCGTCTTTAGGGGCAGATTTTTGTAAAGTTCTCAAATATATGTATTATTCATAAATTCCTTTTACGACTTTCCCCACTACCATGCAATTAGAATCCATTTTTTTTCAAGCAAACTTTGTACACTCCTCTTAACACTGCGGTAGGATTTCTGGAAAATAAAAAAAAACGTATTTCATTATTTTAATATAAAAATAGAGTCATATTCTAGTAATAAAAATTATTTAATATTTTTTCTCCATACAAATATGCAATCGCCTCGTAAAAAAACTCGTATGCTCCCGGAAACCACTCGAGTTCATTCGTTGCTTATTTTTTTGAGGATGCGAAAATATAATCATACACTTTAAATCAGAAAATATTTGATAGTATACGATAATTCGTATTAAAGTTTACGATAATTCGGTATAAGACATAACATAAACTTAGAAAATTTATTAGAATAGCGTTACTGCAATTACAGCAAGTCACAAAGAATAAAGCCAAACAACTGATTCTTTCTGATATCCGAAAATTAATGTTTAGGTTGTCACAATAATTCTTACAGTAATTTGTTATATGCCTAAGAAAGGCGACAAAATAGATAACACCTTGCCTACAACTTTTGCTTGCTTTTCGAAGCATAATTTTTATTTTTAATTGGATATATTATCTATTTTAGATTTTTAGGATTTAGATAAAATGATATAAAATATTTTATTATATACAATATTAAAAACAATGATAAAAAATAAATAAAACTTGTAACTTAATTATCATACAGTCCTACTCCCCGCGGTATCGTGCCAAGAACGCTGGCTGCGTTTCCCCGCAGAATGGCTATACTTAGCCTTTGAGCGAGAAAAGAACCAGCCCTCTTATCACCAGCAACAAGAATCAGCCGCGGATAGAGTTCCTTCAGGAACTTCACCGCACGTGGACCCCACGGACCGATATTCTCTACAACAAATGTCTGAAATATGTAGTCATCTCTCAGAGACTCATATTTGCGCCACTTACTCAGTTCAGCTGCCTCTGATGCCGCCCCGGCTCTAAATGAGGTACCCCTGAGATTAGAGGCCGCCAGAGTGTCTACGCAAGTAGCATCCCACAATAGGGCTATACCTCTCTCCCAAGGGACCAATGTCATAACGTCGGGTCTCCTGCCATCATCTCTAAATATTCCACAAGTCTCTAAAATCGAGGGAACATTTTGGATTAAGTTAATTTTTTAGATTGAATATGGGTGTCAAACGAGAACACAGTCAACCCAATGGTAAGTGGATGCTGTGGTTCATTGATATCTATCACTATCATTAATTAATAATGATTTCCTGATGCGTTGCCATCCCTGATGACTAAGATAGGATGCCTTGTTTCTAGACATAAGGATCTCCGGTTCTCTACTCTGACCGAAACACAGCTGAAATAAGTGCTATTTCACGCTGTTATTCTGTGATAACGTGGTTCATCTCTGGTCGAGTCGATCCATTCGTGTTACAACCATAATATTGCAGGCAGCTTGGCTGTACTACGTATTAAAGATTCGGTGTTATATGAATAGTAGGCCTACGCCATATATAGATTCAGCAGTAGAATTTAATAAGCTGTAGTGATAACGGAATCCAAAGACAAATATTAAAATAAAGATATTAAGTCGCATATACTGTAATGTATTCACTATAATAGTTGAGAGTTAGTTTTGTATGGCTGGTGCTTCCATTACTCATTCCTTAACAGACGTTACTGTAACACGTTCAGCTTGGAAACTCCGCAACATAAATCCAAATAAACTTTGCTCTATGACACGTGGAAAGTAATGTTCCAACGTTTCAATTGATTAAACATACAGCATCAAACTTCTGTTCGCATAACAAATTTACGATAAATGATTCTGAGAAAATATGTAACATTTTGTATTGTTTAAGTAATACAATATCGTGTTAAACAGTATAATGCTGTTTTTGAAGTCAAAACTTCTTAAGCGGTGTTGTGCACTTTTTTTTGTAATGGGTAAAAAATGTTATACTCGCGTCAGGTCACGTGTCCTGATCGAAAATTCGTAAGACGGACGGAGAGTAGACAGCCGGCGCGGCGTAGGAGAGAAATTAAGTTAGGTTTTATTAATTTTCATTTATTAATTAATATAATTTTATTATTAAGATTAGGTTTCGATCGAGTCTACTGTACTGCTTGACGAAATTATTAATATAGATACATATGTACTTACAAATTATAGATATAATATTTGTAATATGTTTACACTTTATAGCATTAACCTATATTTTCATAACATCACAATAAGCACATGTGCAGTGTAGGTTTACCAAACAAATAATTTCGAATGAAATTAAATGAAATAAGATAATTATAAATAATCTCCGCTATTCCAAAATATCAAAAATGCACAACGTTAATATTCAAGTTTTCACTTCTGCCGGCACTCCCGGAGTGCAACCCGTCGTTTTTTTATGACGTGTGCCGAGAAATGGACAGCCTTTATAAAAGTAACGTGGAATTTCATCTTGCCCTCAGGCGAGAAATCGCGTCTGCGATTTGGTTCTTAATTGAGGGTATAATATGTAGACCCATATAACATACCTTCGATGAGGTAAACTGTGTGCTCGTTTGTCATCCTTCCTTCTATAAGAAGATTTTATCATGTGGTTTCTGCATAAGATTGCTATTGCCTCTGTGAAATTTTTTCGGGTTTTTTCTTACAGAATATTAATAAGATGCAATTAGGTAATCTATTACCATGTAGTGGCGGTGTAAGATTATCTGCTACCCCTTTTTAAAGAGTCTACTCCTTTTAAAAGGCCAGCAACTGGTTCCCCTAGTGTTGCAGTTGTTTATGGCGGCGGTAGCCACTTACCGTCAGGTGAGCCGCATGCTCGTTTATCCCCTCTCCTATAAAAAAACCCATTCTAGCCCGTGGCTTTCGTGAGAGGCGACAAACAAAAACAAATCGAGAGATAGGTAGCAGCGTCTTACTAATAACGACTAAAAATAAAAAATTGAGTGTGTTGTGATGGCCAACCCGCTTACCAAGTGAGACAACTATGTCAAATATCCTCACTATAGAGCAATCTATGGGGAAGGCTTATGTTCTTCAGTGGACTTTGTAACAAGTACTCTATTTAATATATTTATTGTCAGTAGAAGGTTAGAAGAGGAGTTATCTTGTGAAAATTCGTGATGCTAAAGATGAGAAAATTAATTTTCTAAGATTCGCTATTGGAAATGAAATATCGTATTGTTGCGCACCACAATTAATACCACTAGCGCCCTCTAGTACCGAGTAGCAGAACTAGGAGAGTCAAGTACCTTTTATAAATTTCCATGGAAGAACTTTCTGGAACTCAATCGGGAGCAATACGTACTCGAACATTTTAGATTTTTCTACAGTAGAAGGTTCTGGACACTATCTGAGGCCTTATATAAGGCCGGACTGGACCGCGACCGAGATAGTATTAAATTAGCGATATAAGCGAAGACTTCGAAGCGATACAACTGTGAACTAGTGATCAGTAGTACAACTGTAATTTATTATTAGTGTGGTTTTAAGTTGTGATTAGTGTTCTGTAATTAAAGTGACAATTTTGGGAACTCAATCTGCAGTTTTTAGTTGTCTCGAACCACAAGCTCGTAACAGTATGATGTAGTGTACCATGACACACTTAATTATGACCAAACTATTTTTACTATTATAACTGCCTCCAAAATGCAGGAAAATTTTCTTTTTTGGGGTAACTTTTTTTTTAAAGCAAAAGAAAATAGAAAGAATTTATACATATAGAAACAGAAACAGAAACAAACTTTTTGATTCAATATATATTATTATAAATAATACGTAATGAAAATCATATTTCATGTGAGGTAATGTGTGATTTACCACTGATTCGGAAAATACCTCTGCCCTGAGAAGAAAAAGTAAGAACCGCAGCGGGACTTCTTTTAAAAAATAAAAAAAAACGACGGGTTGCACTCCGGGAGTGCTGGCAGAAGTGAAAACTTGAATATTAACGTTGTGCATTTTTGATATTTTGTAATGGCGGAGATTATTTATTATTATCTTATTTCATTTATTTTCATTCGAAATTATTTGTTTGGTAAACCTACACCGCACATGTGCTTATTGTGATGTAATGAAAATATAGGTTAATGCTATAAAGTATAAACATATTACAAATATTACATCTTTAATGTGTAAGTACATATGTATCTATATTAATAATTTCGTCAAGCAGTACAGTAGACTCGATCGAAACCTAATCTTAATATTAAATTTATATTAATTAATAAATGAAAATTAATTAAACCTAACTTACTTACTCTCCTACGCCGCGCCGGCTGTCTGCTCTCCGTCCGTCTTACGAATTTTCGATCAGGACACGTGACCTGACGCGAGTTTCACATTTTTTACCCATTACAAAAAAGTGCACAACGCCGCTACAGAAGTTTTCACTTCAAAAATAACAGTCTACATAATATAAAATGTTACACAACTAACAACACAAAACAAATTAGAAATAACTTGGTAGTGATCACCTCATTCTCATGGCTTATTATCATCCGTAAATTTCTTAATATTCTGATTATTTTTTGTATAGGGTAATAAACTATCACACAGTCCACCTGATCGTAAGTGGTTGCTGTGGCCCATAGACATCTATATTTATCCTCGTTTGCGAATAAAAATGCAGATGCGTTGTCACCCTGTGAGGACTAAGATGGAATGCCTCTTTTCCAGTAAAAAGGGTCTCCGGTTCTCTACACTCACCATACGAAACACAGCAGTGTTAAACTTCTATTTTACGTTGGTATTCTGTGAGAGCGTGGTCCTTCCCCGGTCAAGCCGACCCATTTGTGCTACAACTATACTACTAATATAGCTGCAGCATGGCTCTACCATGTTGTAATGAACAACAAGTCCACTGCTGAACATAGGCCTCAAACAAAGACCACAAAGCACGGTACTGAGCCAACTGCATCCATTGACTTCCTGCATGTCTTACCAGGTCGTCACTCCATCTAGTGGGGGGACGCCCTACACTTCACCTGCCGGTAAGAGGCTGCCACACGAGAACCTTTCTTCCCCATCGGTTGTCAGTTCTTTGAGCTATAAGGCCGGCCTTTTGCCACTTCAGCATACTAATTCTTTGGGCTATCTGGTTCTTATGCGGATATCTTCGTTTTTAAGTCTATCACGCAGAGAAACGCTCAGTATTGCCCTTTTCATAGCTCGCTGAGCGGCTTTGAGCTTCCTCATGAACAATGTAATGAACTTTTTGGAAGAGATTGCTATGCAGCAATAAGACCACCATTTGTATTTCCCTCTATAGTTGTTAATTTTTTGTTATTTTTATCTTGGTGTACAAAAAAGATTATTGTATGTTACTGTATTGTATTCTTAATGAGATCATTTGTTTACTAAAAGAACTGAACACGTTACACCCATAAATGACAATGAGCACTGAATAACATTTTGTTGACAGCACAAAATAGACAAAATTTTTAGGCAGATAGCACCGATAAGTGATTAAAAAAACTGATTTTGTCGAGAGCACAATAGAGAAAACAATTTTAATAAGTAATAATAACCTAAAAAAAAATTGTAAAAACTTTGCATTTCTGCTATCTATTTTCACCACCTTAGTATTTATAGAGACATTTTTCCCTTACGAATGATAAGTTTTATGATGAAGGAAATAGATTGTTACTAAACATAAAAAACCTTAATTTTTAGTACAGCGTCACCGTTAGCTTATATCTGAACATAATTAAATTTAGGGTGTTATTATATCCCATTTTTTTGAATCAACAGATTAGTTTGTTAACATGCTGAAATAAAATATTTCAACAGCATTAAATAAAATAATTGTCTTAAATGATCGTCAATAATTCATAACATTTATTTATCTTGCGACATCATCATCATTACAACAAGTCCACTGCACGAAATTGGCCTACCCCATAGATACAACATACAATAACAAGGGACATACATCGTACGTCTTACATCGGTTGTCATTTCATGCAGTAGGGGGCCGCAGAGCACTGCGCTTGCCAGTGGGCGGATAACTGTCCTTAGACAGTCCTTAGGTAGTCCTAGAACTTTCCATTTCTATTGTTTGTCTGGTTTTCGAGCCATATGGCCGACCCTTAGCTATATCTTGCTTGTTGGAGAATGGAAATAAACCTAGCAAGCTAACAGCATAGCAAAGTGGCGAAGCAATCAGCTTTGTAGCGGTTTCTAACGGTTGCCGTTGAGCAATCAGTTTCAAAATAGGAGGTTCAGATGGCTGGATGATCAGTAATCGATTTCTGAAAACAGAATTTGAAAATTCGAAACCGTTCACGAGATAATCGTGGGACAGACGGACAGACGGACAGACGGACAGACGGACAGATATCGTGAAATCAATAAACCTAGCACGCTAACAGCATAGCAAAGTGGTGAAGCAATCAGCTTTGTAGCGGTTTTTAACGGTTTCCGTTGAGGAATCAGTTTCAAAATAGGAGATTCAGATGCCTGGGTGATCAGTAATCGATTGCTGAAAGTAGAATTTAAAAATTCGAAACCGTTCTCGAGATAATCGTGGGACAGACGGACAGACTGACAAATGGACAGACGGACAGACGGACAGACGGACAGACGGACAGACATCGTGAAATCAATAAGTGTCTTCGCAAGCTTCGCCACTTAATAAGTGTCTTCGCAAGCTTCGCCACTTAATAATAAATGGTAATACGAGTAATATTTCTTGTTATTTTTTTCTAGTACGAGTAACATTTCTTCTTGTTCTTCCGTTGCAAATCCTATTAAAGACTACTGCTGAACAAATGCCTCCCCATAGTTTGTCTCATAGGGGGATATATGCCATAGTGGCAAGCGGGTTGGCAATCGTAGTTTTTTTATTTTTATTTGTTATTAGGAAGACGCTGCTGCCCATCCCCTGGTTTGGATCCCTCTGTCATTCTCTTACGACATATAACTTAACTTATATTATTAAACCACCACTACACGGCATTATTCTTCTTAATACTAGGATCTTTTATAAAACAAAAGTAAAAAGTAAAAGTATTCTTCAGCAGTCTGTAGAAATTCACAGCTGGGCATGAACCTCCCCTTGCCATATCCCACAGTCACCTCTTACAATACTCACGATACATAATGGCGTAATGCTGTCTCTCAAGCTAGAACACGACTAATATTTAATATTTTGTAATTTTTATAAATATTTTTTACAATTTTTACAAAGCATCTATTCACAACACCATATTTCCATTAAATAAATTTGTATACATCCATTCTGATTATGATTTCTTATTTTTCTAAATCTATTGCGTCCCAAATTGAGTTTCGGAAGATGGTTTATGTTATAACATAGATTTCCTGTTATGATTTATGACCATAGGTGTGATATATATGATGTTTGTGTAGTTTGGTGATGCCGCTGAGAAATTCTGGGTCGAATCCCGCGCAGAACAAGTATTGTTTACAAATATTTTTATCATTACTGAATAACAATAATTGGCTTCGTGCATTTTGTTAAATGATACACACACATTACGGTGTCAATATCGCAAGTACGTTTGTCAAATTAATGTCAAATATTTTCACACATTGACTGATTTGTGCATATGAAATATATTGATTATATTACATTTTTACCCGACTGCCAAGAAAGGGTTATGTTTTTCGCGCGTGTCATGTATGTTTGTAAATTTCTTTATTTCCTCGTAACTTCCAAACAGCTGAATGGATTTCGACAGTTAAGGTATCGTTTTATTCGTCTTAGAAACCCAAGTGTTCCTAGATAGCTTTTTGAAAAAAATAAACAAAAGGGCGGATTTTTGGTGCAAAATACTAATACTAAATAGTAAATCTATCGAGTAGGGTATCAAAATAAAGGAAATTAAAAGACGATTGCAAATATATATATGTTTAAATTTAATTAGGAATAATCAATTGGTTTAAAGTTTTTGAAAAAATGGTAAAAACGTAAAATGGGCCATATTTGTATCGGACATCATGCTATCATATGAAATTTATTACACTTAAACTTTAAACTTATTATTTAACTTAGGCTTTCAGCTCATGGTATATTCTGTTAAAATAAAGTAGAGATTACTTTGTTAATACTTTATTTCAATTATGTATACTATTCTCAGTATTGTTTCGTTTGTTTTAGTGCATTACTTTTAAATTGTCTTTTTTGCAGTCGGATTTTTGATTTTTTAAATTATTTATTTTATTCCTTGTGCTGTATCGCGCCTTCTTTAGCGTTGCACTTTTTCCTTATTCTGCTGACGACTTACGCTTTTATTATAGGGACTCAATCACGCCTACTTATTGACTTACTACTTGTTACCACGGACGAATGTCCGTGTTAACAAGTAGTAAGTCATATATATAACTGTTTACTTTTTCACAATGTTGAGGTGAACTAATTGTCATCTTTGCATCGATAGGATGCAGAGGCATTTTGTGGTCTCATTACCATCTACAATCTTAACCCTTCTTTCAACATGGAGATCTTTACAACAGGTATGTTTAGTTTAATAGCTTTTTAAATAGTTGATATGGTCCTGCCGTTGTCGTATTTACTTATAAGTCACTTATCTGTATATATTTACACCTTCTTTAGATAAGTATGATACTTATCTATATATATATATATATATATATATATATATATATATATATATATATATATATATATATATATATATATATATATATCTTGAAAAATAATTGTATAAATAGTGTAATTCGTTGTTCACATTACTTGGACTTAGATTTTATGAACTATTTTTAGTTTCCACCAGCAGCTGTAATCTGTCAATCTGTAAAAAGTGCCTCTTGCTCTTGAATGAATATTGCAGAAATGGACATATGAATACTAATAGAAAATTGGGCTACACGCACATTTGTCTAGGATGTAGACAATCTGTTTTTTTTATAGGGTAAGGGTGAAAAACAAGCACACAGTCCACCTGATGGTAAGTGGTTGCTGCGGCCCATAGACATCTACATCTATCCTCTATTACAAATCAAAATGTAGATACGTTTTCACCCGTGACGACTAGGATAGAATAGTATTCTGTGAGGTCGTGGTACCACCCCGGTTCGAGCCGGCCCATCAGTGCGACAGCAAGAGCTGCCGCCTGGCTCTACCACTGTTATATCTGTCTTGGAAGCTAGATAACGTGTAAGATATCATATAATTGAAGCTAAAAATCCATTAACACCTGCTATACTTTCATGGGATGCCTTCAATGAGATTTGTCGTTTATTCTATTTTGATACAGGATCGTCTTTTGATGCTGCTTTTAGTGAAAACCTATATTCATCAGTGGACATGTAATATGCCGAAGTAAAGATAATGATGGACAATGCCTAACAAGACTATGATATTAGATATGACAGTGCCTATCAAAACTCTATGCTGAACGTAGGTATTGCTCATTCATATTGCCCCTTAAGGGGGTATTTGTCATAGATGTCACGCTTGGCAGGTGGGTTGGCAACAGCAGTTTATTAATTATTTTAAGTTGTTATCAGGAGGATGCTGCTTCACGTGCCCCGTTTCATTTATATCTATGACCTTATACGTCACTCCCAGGATAAAATAAATATTTTGCGCCGCTAATACATGGTGATTCATGTGCTAATGATATATTATTTCAATATTGACAATTATATTATTTAAAGTTTTATACTTTGCTTTTTACCTTATACACTTTTTTTTCTTCAATCTTTGCCTTATACACTTTTTTCGTCAATCGTTCTTCATTCATTCTCTCAACATGGCCAAACCATCTCAGCATACCTTTCTCAATCTTTGTCACTACATCTTCTTTCAGACCACAATGTTTCATTATCTCACTATTTCTTATCCTGTCACTCAGTTTAACTCCTATCATAATTCTTAACTCTCTCATCTCAAATGCATTTATTCTGCTTTCATGTTTCTTCTGCCATACCCAACTTTCACTTCCGTACATGAGTGTCGGAACCAACACCCCCTCATGCACAGCCAAACGAGCCTTGTTAGACTTCTTCCGGCTGCTGATAAAGGAGTGCAAAGCTCCATTAACCATGTTTCCTGCATTCACTCTTCTTTCGATATCACTCTCACACTTTCCATCTCTTCTAAACTTTGAACCCAGATATACAAACTCTTTCACCTGTTCAATTTGTTCATCTCTAATCACGATATTGCAGTCTGTCTGCCTCATCTCTTTCAAACACCATCACTTTAGTCTTCTTACATTCATCTTCATTCCCTTTCTAACAAAAGCTCCACTCATAGCAGTTACCATCTCCTACAACTCTTTGGACGAAGACGCAAGTAATACTTGGTCATCAGCATAGAGAAACATTTGACGAGTAACTAATTCGTTTTTAACCCACTTTCATTCTCTTTTAAATCTGTCAAACAATTGTCCATGAACAGATTAAACAGCCACGGTGACGCTACATATCCCTGTCTAACACCTTTTTCGATATTAAACCATTCAATGTATGCACCGTTTATCCTCACACAAGCACTAGAATCCAAATAAAGAGATTGCAAAGCTCGTATGAGGATACTGCTCACAACGCTCACGGACAGTGCTGACCACAATTCATTCCTCACCACTCTATCATAGACCTTTTCTAGATCCACGAACGCGCAATAAACCTCTTGTTTTTAGCCAAACACTTTTCGGCTATGCACCGCAAGGAAAAAACTTGATCCGTTCATCCCATTTTCGTCTGTTTCATTCACAACCCTTTCAATCAACACTTTTGCATACAATTTACCGACGACGCTGAGAAGGCTTATACCGCGGTAATTTATGCAGTCCTGCCGTGACCCTTTTCCCTTATACAATGGCACGATTACGGCTTTGCAACAGTCTCCCGGTACTTGCCCATTTCGCCAGCACAAATTGTAAAGGCAGTACAGCTGACTAGCCACTATGCCCTGTCCAGCACTCAGTAATCCTGTCATACCCTGCAGCCTTACCTAATCTCATGCTTTTCAACGCTTTCACCATTTCATCCATGCTTATCTCACTTTCATCAACATTTATATTTGTTTCCATGGAAGGTGCCGGATGCTGTACCTGCACTTCCTCTCTTTCAAACAAACTTTCAAAATACTCTTTTCATCTCTTTAACACACATTATTCTCCTTTTATAATGCTCCTATCTTGACTCCTAATTGTACTCAGCTCCGAGGTAGAAGCTTTTCCTCTGACTGTTTTGATGGATTTCCAGGAAAAACTTAATGTTTGACTGGATATCTTCAGTGAGCCTCCTATCAAAATCATCGTTTCGATCTTCTTTCTTTCTAGACACAACTACTTTCGCTGCTGTTTTCAATCTTTTATACTTCATTCTTGCTTCCTTTATCTCGTCATCCGCTTTCTTCTTTTTTTTTCTCAGCCCTTTGTAGTTCTTTATCCATCCACACATTATAGTTCTTTCTTCCTTTCCTTCTTTTAGCTACCCCGCATACCTCAAGAGCAACATTCACGAACCATTTCTTTAATTTCTCCTACAAATTTACAATCACACCTATATGTTTTTATATAGGATAGGGTGACAAACGAGCACAGAGTCCACCTGATGGTAAGTGGTTGCTGTGGCCCATAGAAATCAACATTTATCCTCGTTTGTGAATCAAAATGCAGATGCGTTATCACCCGTGAGGGCTAAGACGGAATGCCTCTTTTCCAGTAAAAAGAGCTGCTATTTTTCGCTGGTATTCTGTGAGAGCGTGGTCCTTCCCCGGTCGAGCCGACCCATTCGTGCTACAACTATACTACTAATATAGCTGCAGCATGGCTCTTTCACGTAAAATCTTTATCTTCTCTGCCTTTAAAACTTTCTTTAAGTTTCTCTACATACTCGTCTTTTTTTCTTTTTCTTGTAGATTTTCCACTTTTACTCTATTCAGAACACTCGTAGGCTCGGCCCTTCGGTGCCGCCACTGTTTAAAGAGGCCACGCATTCGGTCTATGACGAGGAAGTGGTCTGTATCGAGGCCAACGCCGCGGTAAGCCCGAGTGTCTAGCACTTTCTTCCTCAGTCTTTCATCCACAACTATTTATTTATTTATTTAATTTTATATGATAGAGTGACAAACGAGCACACAGTTCACCTGATGGTAAGTGGTTGCTGTGGCCCATAGACATCTAGATTTATCCTCGTTTGCGAATCAAAATGCAGATGCGTTATCACCCGTGAGGACTAAGATGAAATGACTCTTTTTACTGGAACCTTTTTACTGGAATTACAAAATCAATCATACTTCTAGACTCAGCCTCATCTCTTGTATACAAATGGATCTTTTTGTGGTCAAAAATTGTGTTGGTCAGGCACAGATTCCATTCCAAGCATACTTCAAGCAGGCTTCTCCCATTGTCATTGACTCCTCGTCCCCAAACGTACCCAGAACTCCTTCATATCCATCACGCTTTACTCTAACCCACCCATTAAAGTCAAATAATATCACGATCCGTTCATTTTCTCTGCATTTATTCAAGACCTCTCTCATGCTATCCCAAAATTCCTATCTGTCTTGATGGGATTTTAATGACCCACCTCCACGCAGATTCGTCGGTGCATAGACCCCAAGGACAAACAAGCGAGTGAGTCCGACTTTTAACCTAATTCAGAGGAGTCTTGGGCTTACACATTCATGCTCCATCACATATTCAACCATTCGAGATGAAAGAACCACACCAACTCCCTGACAGCCTCGGCTGGTTTGGGAGACTCCCGACCAGTATACTGTGTAGGGGCCATGATTCTTGGTGTGACATCCTTTCTTCTTGGTTTCGTTCACGCACAGAATATCAATGCATCGTTCATCCATTATCTGACATACTTCATCTATCTTACCATCCATTATCTCTTACATTCAACGTAGCAAAGCGGCTCTTCGTGGGCCGCTTTTCACCCCCGTGAGAAATAAATCGGATATAAATTGTTGCATACGGCATTCGTGTATAGTTTGCTCGTTTACCGCTAAAAAGAACCCCTTTATCGCATTTCCTTAGTTTCAAAGCACTCCCCTTGTTGCCTCAGCCAGTATCGGAATCCTCGGCGTAGAAATATCGAGTGACGTACAGTTTCGTGGTCACTTGGAAGAGAAGGCCAAATTGGCCTCTAAAAAGCTTGGCGTGCTCAGCAGAGCGGGACAGTATTTCATGCCGGTACACCGCCTGCAAATTTACAAGACGCAGGTTCGGCCTCAGAAGGAATATATTTCCCACCTCTGGGCAGGGGCTCTCCAGTGCCAGCTCCTTCCACTTGACCGCATCCAGCGCAGAGCGGCTCGAATCATCGACGACCGAGTCTTTCCGATCGACTCGACTCATTGGCGCTGCGAAGAGATGTTGCATTTCTTTGCATTTTCTTTCGCATTTACCACGGGGAATGCTCTGAGGAATTGTTCGGATTAATCCCGGCCGAAAAAATTCAAGAACGCCCACCATATTTGGCGGTTCACCACTGTGCAATTTAGATGATGTTTTCTTCCTCGCACAACTTTCCTGTGGATTCGATTACCATCAGCGATTTTTCTGGACCGATACGACTTAGGGACCTTCAAGAATAGAGCATACTCCTTTTAAAAGGCCGGCAACGGATCTGCACTTTCCCTGGTTCTCCTGGTGTTGCAGTTGTTTATGGGAGGCGATAGTCACTTATCATCAGGTGAGCGACATGCACGTTTGCCCCCTCTCCTATAAAAAAACCGTGCTTTTTGGAGGGGCAAAGTTCTATAGTGAATCTGGCATTCTCCTTTTAGTTGTCAAGTGTCATTCTTATAAATCTATTAAATCTGCTACAGTTTCGATTTGAAATTTCTCAGACTGCAGAAGAAACAGCGAAAGAACTCCACAGATTCCTGTTTGTAGTCATTTGGAAAAAATAAAAGACATGGCGACTTGGAAACCGATTCTTTTATTTTTTGTTATTAGGGAGATTGCTGCTTATCTTCTGTTTTTTCCCCTTTGTCGTCTCTTACAACACTCGCGGGATGATATGGGGTAGTGGATATTCTTACACCGCTACGACACGGTTTAATTAAAAAGAAAACAAGCAGCACTTGTTCATAAAATTTCAATGGCTTAAGCTAGGTTTTCCAATCGCATCGTATCGTACAGAGAGCTAGTATAATTAAGTGCAGTGTGAATTTTCCATCTCAGTCCTCAGATGTGACAACGCATCTGTAGCATTCTTTGTTTGAAGTTGGCTGCAAGTTTCCATGGGCTGCAGTAACCACTTGCCATCAGCTGGACTGTAAGTTGGTTTGCGACTTCGGAATTATATATTATAAATTCTTCTATAATACTTTAATATTAAAAAAGTAGAATCTAAGAATAACGTTATAACATGAGTACTTTGTTAATAACTACGACGGTTTTACGGAAAACTTAGCCCCTTCGCACACGGCGTCGTATCGTAAGCGTATTGTAATACGCGCGTAGAACGAGAGCAATACGAGCGCGTACATGGTCAAACAAGTGCGCACACGAAGCGGTGCTGCAGTGAATCGTAGATTTTTATTATCATTACGATAGTCGTAGTATACTGGCGTAAAAATCAAGCGTAAAAAAATAACTGTTTACTAATTTCTTTAAAAAATTTAACTGAATTTTAATTTTTTTAACTTCTTATGACTTTTAATTTCTTTAGGTATGAATAGGACTGAAAATTGATTGAATTCGTGAAACTGGATGAAGCTTCTCCTTGTCTATATGATTTCATTAAGTGAATATTCAAGGAAAGATGTAACGAATAAAGCTTGCGCAGAAATATCGTCATAAATATAACTTTCTAGTTCTTACATAATCAAACAATAAAAAATTCTTTCCTCTGAAGAGAATGTAAGATAGCCTATAATTTCACCAACACATCTGGTACCGTTGACGCCATGATTTCAACTGAGGCCTTACAAAACGATACGTCTACTCGACGATTCGTTTGTAGAACACTGTATGTCTCGTACGCGTTGCGTCGTAACGATACGCTTACGATACGACTACGCTTACGACTCGTGTGCGAAGAGCCTTGATTGTCAAATTACCCTATTAAATGAACTAACTATTGGATGGCCTCATACCGTGTAATTATACTGTACACATATCTAAATAGGAAAGCAGGTAGTACCACATATCATCTCGTAGATATCGTAAAAGGTGACAGGAAGAAGATGGGCAGCAGCATCTTCTTCATAAAAACTCAAAATTATGAAAATTTCGGTTGCTAACACCAGGTTGGTTAGTTGGTAAATTGGATCCTTATCTGCCTTACAGTCAATTTGGATTTATATATACAATCAATTCAAATATTTCCCAATATTGGATTACAAAGGGAGAAACTTGCACAACAGTTTTTGTCTTGATACTGTCTCGTTTAGAGGCGAAAAACGTGTCGTATTATTCACGGTGATGTCTTTCGTTGTGTATCAGTGTTGGGAGTAGTGGTAACCGACCGTAGTGGCAATTTAGGGTGGGCGGGACTGCTCTTGTAAATAAAAAAGACACATCAGTATTTTACTCGGATTGCCCCACATGGAATACTGTTCTTATCTCTGGGCCGGGGCACCCGAGTGCCAGCTCCTTCCACTTGACCGCATCCAGCGCAGAGCGGTTCGAATCGTCGACGACCGAGTTCTTTCTGATCGGCTCGATACAATGGCACTGCGTAGAGGTGTTGCATCTCTTTGCATATTTTATCGTATCTATCACGGGGAGTGCTCTGAGGAATTGTTCGGACTAATTCCAGCCGCTCAATTTCACCATCGCACATCGCGACAAAACTCGCGTTACCATCCATACCATTTGGATGATTGGCGGTCTACCACTGTGCGATTTAGAAGAAGTTTTCTCCCTCGCACAACTTCCTTGTGGAATCAATTACCACCAATAAATTTTCCGGACCGATACGACTTAGGAACCTTCAAGAAAAGAGCTTACACCTTTCTAAAAGACCGGCAACGCATCTACAATTCCCCTGGTGTTGCGGTTGTTCATGGGCGGCGGTAGTCACTTACCATCAGGTGAGCCGCATGCTCGTTTGCCCCCTCTCCTATAAAAAAAAACCTTAGTTTTAAACATCTAAAAGGTGTATCAAATCACGTTAACATACAAAAATAAATAACTACTGTAAATTATGGTTTAGATGTGAATATAAAAACTCAGCGGTCTGTATTAGGGACGGCTGCAGCTGCGAACTGAAACTCCTACTTCAAGCATAAAGTTGTTTACTGAATTTTTTGATAATTTTGTGTTTTTTGCATTCTAGTTGAAACTTTTCGTAATTTCAAATAATATCTAAAATAGTTAAATGTGTTTGCGTTTAGATAGTCTCCTATTTATTGGGAATGTCTACCGAAAATTTATAAGAAAAATGCCTAGAATGGCGCCAGAGGGTTTATAAAACAGCGATTTTTATAACTTAAACATTCAGACTCCAGACGTAAGACGTCATTGCGAAAAACGCTCAAGGCTTCTTTGTAACTACATTTCAGCCCGAACAGTTTCACTGTGAGCAATTTCGAGATTTATAAAACCAAATTGGGGTTTTGTGAACATAATAAAGATGACGTTTATAAAACAAATTGTTTATTAATAAAACTTGAAATGAAAATCATCTGAATTATGGCTCCGCGGTGCAATGGCTTAGCAATAAATTGCAGCGCTGAAGAATGCGGTTTCGAATACCGCACGGAACAAGTATTTTTGTGGCCTACAAATATATATATATATATATATAGGTAGGTATCCTTGTAAAATTTATGTACATAAACTGCGATAAGATACAGGAGAAAAATCCTAGTGTGAAGATTAGTAATGTTATTTATATAGAAAAAGAGGAAATTCTAGGGCGGGCCCTTCTTTCTTGTCACTCAATTCTGTAGCATTTATAACCATTCCAAGCCAGATCTTGCTACTATCCTACCTGATTGTAAGTAGAGATGCAGCCGAAGCGGGATTAAATGTGCTTTGTCATTCTACCCTCATTTTATTGTCTCTTCCAGCCCAAAAGTTATAAATTTTAAAAATAATAATAAAATTTGTTTGAAAACGCACTTCGACATAATTTTTTTTTATTATTATTATTTATTTATTGGCCATTTCGTTACATTACATAACATTGGTACGTCAAAATTACAATTCATACATATACATTCAAGATATAAGATTACACTGAATTATTAAAATCACAAATTAATATATATCTACATTTACATTATTTTACATGTCACACAAGTCAGAAAATGAAACATTTCATATATTCTTCTATATTATAGAAAGCGTGATTCAAAAAGAAAGTTTTTGTCACTTGTCGAAACGCGTTTAATGAAAGTCCTTGTTATTTCTAAAGGCAATTTATTGTACAATTTGATTTTTAATGGAAAACCTTGCTTGGACGCTTTGACTAATCTGGTTTCTTGGAACAACTAATCTTTCGCGATTTCTTGAATTGTAGTTGTGTACGTGCATCTTCATTGATAGTTCACTTTTTTGCTGGTGCACTTCTAGAAGCGAACTATAAATATACAACGACACGACATTCATGATTTTCGCTTTTTGGAAATAGGCTCTTGCTGATGTCAATCTTTGCAATCCATGTATAATTCTAATCGACCTTTTTTGACAAATCAGTACTCTTTCAATTTGTAGCAGCATTACCCCATATCGTAATCGCGTAGCTAATAATTGAGTGACAATATGCAAAATAGACGGATATTAGAGTTTTCCTGTCAATAATGGACTTAAGCTTAAATAAGGCGTAATTTGCACTGGATAACTTTTTTACAAACATTATCTATATGGGTTTCATAACTTAAAATGGAATTGAGAGTACACCCTAAAAATGTGACTTCACTATTTGTGACTTTATTTGTTTTTTTGCTTGCATAATTAATTATGGTACTTTTTTCTGCATTCAAAATTATTCCGTTTTCTTCAAACCATTTCTAAGTATACTTAAAATTTCATCTGTCTTCTTGGCTACTTGAAATGCGTTTTTATCTTTAATACCAATTTGTGTATCATCTGCAAATAGTGTAACCATCGCCCAGTCAGGTAAATTTTTTGCAAGGTCATTCACGTATACTAAAAACAGCAATGGTCCCAGATGGAGCCCTGCGGTACGCCAATGTAACTATGTTGTGGATCGGACTTAGTATTATTTAGATTAACTATTTGAATTCTATTGTTAAGATAAGACTGCATTATACTCAACTCTTTTCCTTCAAATCCGTAAAATTTCAGTTTATGAATTAAGATATCATGCCGCAAACAATCGAAAGCCTTAGATAAATCACAAAAAATGCTAGATACCTTCTGTGATCCATCCAAAGCGTCCAATACGAAGTATACTGTTTTTCTAATAGCCATTTCGGTTGATCTATTTTTGCGAAAACCAAATTGACAGTCTGTAAATAGATTATTTTTTTCAATGTAGTCTAATATCCTAGATTTTATGGCATTTTCTAAAATCTTTGATATAACTGGTAATATACACACCGGTCTGTAGTTCCCAATTTCAGTGGTTTCTCCTTTTTTGAACAGTGGCACGATTTTTCCTATTTTAAGCTATCTGGGAATATCCCATCTGTGATGCAATCATTCAAGACTTCCAAAATTATATCAAACATGTCTTTGTTGTGGATAATAAGTTCTCTAATAGTTTTAGTTGACATATCATATATGTCTCTTGATGTATTACATTTTAAACTATTAATAATATTCCAAAATTCGGATTTACTTATTTTAGGAAAGCTAATTTTATTTTTTGTTGGGTTTTTTAAATATTTGCTACAATTATCAACCTGAATGTCTAAATTTTTCTGTAAGTTTACCGGCTATATTGCAAAAGAACTCATTGAAACTGTTTGCTATATTTTTATTATTTGTGATTATGTCTCCACTGTGATTTTTAATTTTAGTAATTTTATTTTTAGTTCTTCTTCCGTTAAAAGTTGTGAGATCCATGCATATACCAAGTCGGTTAATTTCTTCAGTCCGTACTTAAGGGTCCTTCTTTCTTAAGTTTTTACTAATTAGCTAATCTAACAACATCTTATAGTGACCACATCAATACTAAAAATCTTTTATATTTTAAAGATTGACTTGGCCATCCCAATGAAAAACTCATTGTATCTCTCAAGTCATTTTATATTAAATTAGATTGTTTAACACCCTATGAGGCAATCTATGGTTCTTTTGATAGGCTGTCATGAGGAGGCTGATGATAATAAGAGCTTTAAATACCATAAACTGATTCAACATAGAAAATATTTGTAAATACCATATTAAAATATAACATAAACGACATAACACGTTAAGATTTAGGGTTTGTCGATATGTGAAATGAAAAATATTATCATTATCCCTACGTTTTATATTTTTGTACCGAAAAACTTATCGAGTAAATAATAACATAAGCTACAGAAATTCTCGAGGGACATATAAAGAAACAAGTTTATTCAGGATTTATTAAAAGTATGGATGTAAATGATACGAGAGGCACTGCTTAAATAAAAATTTTGAGCTATATTTCGTATATAAACTCGAGACCGTTTTTACTGATACTGAGGTATTTCATCTAGGTCCTCAGGTATGTCAACGCATATTATGTATTTTCATTTTTAATAACGAAGAGATGTAGAATATTGTAGACCAAGCAATTCATTTACCATGTTAACTGTGTCCCCGATTGTGAATATATTGTATATATATATATATATATATATATATATATATATATATATATATATATATATATATATATATATATGAATACTCCTTTAAAACATGGTTATGGATAAAAATATGGTTGGCAATCAACCGCCGTGAATTTCTCTATTTTTTTATAGAATTATGATGACATACGAGTACAAAGTCCACCTGATGGAAAGTAAATGCTGTGACTCATAGACACCTTCATCTATCTTCGATTAAGAACCAAAATGCAAATGCGTTTTCATCACTGAGGACTAAGATGGAATGCCGTGTTCCCAGTAAAAAGGTTCTCCAGTTCTCTACATTAACTTTTTGAAATACTGCATCATCACGCTGGTATTCTGTGAGAGTGTGATCCCGGTGGAGCCGACCCATTTGTGCTAAAACTATAATATAGCTGCAGCATGGAACTACCACGTATAAAGTCGCCTCTTATAATTAACATATTTCTCATATTAGAACGCTCCATTACAATATCGCTTACGTTTACTGTAAACCTTCTTAAATAAGCCTTGTAAAGGTAAAATATAAATTATAATACCTACATAAAGGCAATATTTTAATTTTTTTTAATTTTTATTAAATTGATAGAACACGTCCGAGTAAAACGCAAACTGTACACTGTGAAATTTTGAATTTTGTTAAATCAAACAACGGGAACCCGACGCGACGCGACGTAGCGAAAATCGTTCGGCAAATAGAACCACGTGTCGTTTGACGCCACAAAATAAACAAGGCAATACGTAACTAAGTTTTCTTTAATTTAGATTCATCCGTTTTATTTTGTAGTGTAAAATTAATTCCAATGTTATTTTTTATTGCTTTTTTAACGTCGTGGCGACCTACAAGTATCCATCACTGTATTTCGTTCCGTGGGTATCGTAAGAGGCGAATATGGGAATTAAAAACAGTATCTGCTACCAACCAGGTACTTGTCTCCTTCGTTGTGTGCAACCTGATGATAGAAAAATAATGACTTCTGATCACAGCATTTTTTAAGCCAAAATTATCCGGATATCATGAATTTTACTATGTCAAGATTTAGTGAGGAATTAGTGGTTGGAGTAAGTAAATAAATAAAATAAAATGTTTGAAGGGTCCGCAATAGTTGATTAATCAAAACATAATTTTAAGAAGATTTTACTTGTTTTATCTATTAGTTAATGTCCAATTCAACATCATGTATGTAACAGAGTCACATTGTCTTATGTTCTGGATAATTTTACCTCAAAAAGTGATCGTCCATGTAAGAGTATGCAGAAATAGTTTCGTTAGCTACAGATATTATTACGTAACATGAATCTAATACTTTTTTTTATAGGATTAAGTTGACAAACGAGCACACAGTCCACCTGATGGTAAGTGGTTGCTGCGGCCCATAGACATCTACATCTATCCCCGTTTGCGAATCAAAATGCAGATGCGTTGTCACCCGTGAGGACTAAGATGGAATGCCTCATTTCCATTAAAAAAGGCCTCCGGCCACCTGCACTCACCAAGCGAAACGCAGAGGTAAACCTCTACTTCACGCTGGTATTCTGTGAGGTTGTGGTACCAACCCGGTTCGAGCCGGATCATCCGTGCGACCGCAAAAGCTGCCGCGTGCCTCTACCACTGTTTAAAACTTTTACTCACTGTTTTAACTAGTGTTGAAACAGCTAGACTAGATTACTTTAGCTATTTCCATAGCATAATGTCGTATGATATTTTGCTATGGCGACACGCACCTGACACTGAAATTATATTTGTTTTACAATTTGTTTTACAAATAAGAGCAATTTATGATTTAAAGCCTAAAGAGTCGCTGCGACAAAAATTTAAGGCAATTAATATATTAACTTTGGCCTCTCAATACATTTATGAAAATGAAATGTAGTACACAAAAATAAAAGTAGGTTTACAAAAATAAGTGATATTCGTTCTGTAAATACTAGGAACAGACACAAGCTAGTAGTACCAGTTACTCGACTCCATCGAGTCAGTAATTCATTCTTGGGGCGATGTATACGCTTTTACAACAAAATTCCAGAAAATATACAAAACTTGACCTGCTCAAAGTTCAAAAACTTTATTAAACTAAGTTTGTATAAAAAGGGTTATTTTAGTATTAAAGAATTTAAAGATGATAATAACCCGTGGAAATGAGGTGATCGCTACCAAGCTATTTCTAATTTGTTGTGTCGTTAATTTGTGTAACATACATGAATGTAAGCTGTCATTTAAAAAAAAAGTCCCGCTGTGTTTCTTGCTGGTTCTTCCCAGGACAGAGGTTTTTTTTCGAACTAGTGGTAATTATACATAAGAGTAACTTTCAATAAGTTTTATTTATAATCTTTATTAAATAAAAAAGTTTCTGTTTCTGTTTCTGTTACACTCACCATACGAAACAAAGCAGTGTTAAGCTGCTATTTTACGCTGGTATTCTGTGAGAGCGTAGTCCTTCTTCGGTCGAGCCAACCGATTCGTGCTAAAACTATACTACTAATATAGCTGTAGCATAGCTCTATCACGTATAATTAATGATATCCTCCTTTCAGACCGCAATTCAGTCTATGCGGCCAGTCGCAATGGAGACTAGCCTTCTGCGCAAGATAGAATCATAGTGCATGAGTAATTATGCAAGCAGTACTCACTATCCACATTACAGGAGAAATATCTGCCGAAGGATGAACGGTTTATGTGCTTTTCAAGGCACTTGGGTGGAACATCGACAACTTTCTGACTCCGTTATGCTTTTGAGAATTTTTCGACAGATAAACTCAATGACTGATTTCGGGCCCGAAACGAGTTTAGAATCCGGGACCACGTAATCAGCAGTTGCGCTTACAACCGCTAGACTAACGAGGCAGGTTTTTCCCTATTATGAGCCAGTGCTTGACTACAACTCTAACTGTTGGTACCGGGGGGTGGTTTATACGTGATAGAACCACGCCGCAGCTTTATTATGGTTGTAGCACGAATGGAATGGCTCGATCGGGGTAGGACTACGCTCTCACAGAATACCAACGTCAATAGCAGCTTGATGCTATTGTGTTTTAAAGGTGAGTGTAGAGAACCGGAGACCCTTTTAGCTGGAAACGAGGCCTTCCATCTTAGTCTTTAGAGGTAAAAACACATCTAAATCTTGGGGCTTAATCGAGGATAGATGTAGATGTCAATGGGCCATAGCATCAACCTACCATCATGTGTACTGTGTCTTCGTTTCTCACCTTTATTTTTTTTTTAAAAAAGAAGAAAAATAAAAATGTTTATGATTATTATAGATATTATGACATCTCTTTTTTAATATATATACCTAATCAGGTCATAAATTCTATCACATGTTTAATATAAAATAATTGAAACAAGTTTATTCATTATGTAATCATTTATATACCAAAATGAACTTAACAAAACATAGATTCTTATGACACTAAAGTTTACTCAAAATGACCTCCGTGATTTTGAATACAGGCCTTCAATCTGCGCGGCCAGTCGTCTATCGCAGCACGAACGAGGTCCATGTCAATATCGGCGGCTGCCTTAATCAAGGATATCTTGAGTGACTTCAAATTGGGATGAGGCTTTGAGCACGCCTTTTCCTCCAAGTGTTGCCATATCTTGTAATGTAACGGATTCAAATCTGGACTAGAGGAGGGCCAGTCTTCGTACCGGATGAAGTCGATTTCACGCGCCGCCAGCCAGTCTTGTGTGCTCTTCGCTCTATGAACTGGCTCCGAATCTTGTTGGAATACCCTGTGCCTGTTATTGATCATGGTATGAGGAACAGGTTCCACAAGGTTCATCAGGACTGTATTTTGATACACAACTGCATTCGTTTTTACAACTTTCTCACAAAAATGTATCTCTGTTAAGCCCCAAAAAGAAACTCCCAACCATACCATGAGCGAGGATGGAAAATGACCTCGTTGGACACGCGGAATAAGGTTGCTCGCTTCTTCACTACCGTGTTCGTACACCTTATCATTTTGTTTGTTGTAGCTCTCTTCTACGGTAAATATTTTTTCATCCGAAAAAAGAATTTCCCGATATTTTCTTCCCGCGTACCGCTTCAATAAAGCGCGGCATCTCTTCAGTTTCAGGTCCATTAGACGAGCATTCAAACGATGTCCTGTTTTCTTCGATATGCCCGAAGCCCTAAGTCTTCATTTATAACCCTTTTCACCGTGGTTCTGCTTAACCCCATCTGCAGGGCCAACAGTTTCTGCTTACGTTTGGGATTTATTTGAATTCGCGCCTTCACTGCTGGAGTCCTAACAGACCGAGGCCTACCACTTATTGACCTGTCATCTACACTAGAGTCTTCATTGTATCGTTTGATGGTACGATAAACGAATCTTTTGATTATATTCAAATTTTTCAGTATGTCAAAAATTTGAATTGGCGCGTAACCGCAACAATGCAACGCAATAACTGCAACACGGTCTTCTTTAAGCGTCCACTCCATATTTAGAAATGAGTAAAATTCTAAAAAGTATACAGTTTTATTTTCATGAACGATTCGAAATTCGAATTCAATATACTTTTTTGTGGCCAGCATTCTAAAAGAAAAGTTTTTACTGTGTGACAATACTTATGAACTGACTGTGTATATAATTATATATATATATTATATATATAATACTACACTCATATTGTAAGCACTGAAAAATTTTACAATCTAAAGTCAGCGAACTGCACTTCTAAAATTTATTCCGAACTAAGCGTCCGAGAATCTCGTATATCACGAAGTCGTTTTAAAATTCGAACCCTATTGGTACGAAACTTCCTGAAAATCTTTCCTCCGATAGAAACTTTCTCATATTTTCTCAGTCATATCGCGCCTTGAGATAATGTGTCATCTTTTAGATATTTCTTTTCTTTCATCTAGGTAACCTGTATCAATATAGTTTCAAAATTGAAAATGTAGTATTTTCAGTTGTTCATAGGCGGCGGTGGGCACTCACTAGCCACATGCTCGTTTACCCCACCTTCTATAAAAAAAATACTAGAGCTTCGTACTATTCGTATATTAACAGTGGTAGAGCCACGCGGCAGCTTTTGCTGTCGCACGGATGGGCCGGCTCGAACCGGGGTGGTACCACGACCTCACAGAAAACCAGCGTGAAGTAGAGATTTACCCTCTGCGTTTCGCTTAGTGAGTTCAGGTGGCCGGAGGCCCTTTCTACTGGAAAAGAGGCATCTCATCTTAGTCCTCACGGGTGACAACGCATCTGCATTTTGTTTCGCAAACGAGGATAGATGTAGATGTCTATGGACCACAGCAACCACTTACCATCAGGTGGACTGTGTGCTCGTTTGTGACCCTATCCTACAAAAAAAAAATTCATTTTACTCTTGAAATATTATATTTGTATAGCCTATAAATATTTTTTTCTGGGTCTGAATATTTATTTACGTGCTTTTGTATGTAAAATTAAAACATCTTCACGATACAAAAGGTAGGGTAAAAGTGCCAAATATGAGATACCATTTTTATTTTTGCGTATTTCTCATAAAATATTACAAACTAGCTGTTCCTCGCGACTTCACCCGCGTGTTGTTTGGAGTTTTTTTTTTTTTGCGCGGAACCCTAATTCGTTTTCTAAAATAAAAGTAGCCTAAGTTACTCCTTGTGACGTCAGCTATCTGCCAGTGAAAATTTTATCAAAATCGGTCCAGCCGTTTCGGAGATTAGCCGGAACAAACAGACAGATAGACGGACAGACAGACAGACAGACAGACAGACAGACAAAAACTTTAAAAATTGTATTTTTGTTATTAGCACCGTATATACTTTCATATGCGTTTAGTAAAAAGCTGTAATTTTGACATTACAAACAGACACGTCAATTTTATTTATATGTATTACAGATAAGGAGGTAATTTTACGCGATAATAAATAAAATTTAATGTACATTTCAAAACTATAAGTATTATAGCAATAGTGCTTACCGCTTCTGTAACATAAATGGTATAACAAAATAATACACTTTTTATATGCAAGCATGAAGATATTCTAATATGAGATACTTAGCGTTCCCAATTTGAGATGTGACTCATTTTAGAGAACTCAACTTCAGAGCTCATTTAAATAAAAAAAATACAATCAATTTATAAACTTTAATTGATTTAAGTTAAACGTTAGAGTAACAATAAGCGGTTATTGATAAATAATAACGGAGCTGCTTTTCTGAAACTATTAACAAAGAGAGTTTGCAATAGTTTCTGATTTTTCGTAAGCTTTTTCAAAAATCATGCATTTGTATTTGCTTTTGTTTGCACACAGATGCATGCTGTTTGTCAGGAACGGATACGAAAAAAAATCGTATCCGTTCCCGACAAAATTCGAGGTGGCATTGTATTTTCTCGCCTGTATACCGTTGCCTAAATGGTGCACGTATGAACACGATCGAATCACTGAGCCAACGATACATTTGAGTGACCTACCTCATATAAGAAACCCAGCGAGATTTTTTAAAAAAGCACAATTTATAATATAATGTTTTATACAATTATCATAAAAACATTTAGAAACAGCATGGTAGTGATCACCTCATTCCCAGGGGGTTGTTATCTGTCATGTGCTCTTTTGTAGTATAATAAGTTAGTAAGGGTCATTATTAATAACCCTTACTAGACAATTTTTGCTTAGTAAATAATTTATGCCTCTTGACAGAAAAAGCCTGCATATTTTCTGGGACTTTGTTTTAAAAGCGTATACATTGCCCCATGAAGGAATTACTGACCCTTTGGTGTCGAGTAACTGGTACGAAAGGAGCACACTGAAATTATCGGGAATAGAATATTTCGGATTGAGTTACAATAAAACCTTTTTTAAAATTTGAATACTGGCCTCTTAGAATCTTAATGACATTCAAAACAATTAAAAAAAATGTTTAAAAACAAAAACTATATTGGTTTACACAATTTTCGTCGCGGCTTATCTCAAGATAAATGTCTCAGCGAACTTGTTTTTTTTTATGATGTTGAAGCACCGAGTTAAGCGACAATATACCGCTGGTATGCCGAGTTCCGACGCGGTCGTGTGTCGCTCAGCACTGTTTCTTCTGCAGGTCGACCAAGAACAGCGGTCACGCCTGAAAACATCGCTGCTGTGCGAACAATTAGATTAGATGACCGTCATGTGACATACGAGCAAATTCGTATTTATATATAAATATTTCGTATCATTGTAAATCAATAAATCATTTTTAATTTTTCTTCTTTTCTTTTTAGAACTGTAGTTGTAGCACGAGTGGGTCGGCTCGATGAAGGAAGGACCATGCTCTCACAGAATACCAGCGTAAATAGCAGCTTAACTCTGCTGTGTTTAACCGGAGATCCTTTTTACTGAAAAAGAGGCATTCCATCTTAGTCCTCACGGGTGACAACGTATCAGCATTTTGATTATTTATTGAGGATATATGTAGATGTCTTTGGGCAGTAAACATTAACCATCAGGTGCACTGGTTTCTCGTTTGTCACCCTATTCTATAAAAAATAAAAAATGATTATTTGTTAATTTCCTGTGCTAATAAGTATCTTGATATCGGCTTTTTGGTATTTTTTCTTATTCAAAATAAAACACGTGCGGTAAGTAAGGGGCTGGTAGCGTAAGCGAAGTGAGGATCACACACGGGAAGTTTATGGATACAGCTGCCTCAGGCCTGTGATTTGTAGCATCTCTTGTGGGAGGCCTACGTTTAGTAGTGGTCATGTGATGTGCTGTCGTGATGATCTGGAGTAGACGGGTAAAAAGAATCCGAGTTCAGAGGTAAAAATCTGTGAACCCAACTAGTTGCGTACGAGTCAAATGAAAGAAATGCTAGGATCTCATGGACTTCGATAGTTATCTTTGACCTGAGACTGAAATTAACGTTAAAGTTTAGAAACGAATACTGCGGTTGATGCCTAGTGCCATTACGGCGAATCTTAAGGGCCAGAGTCCATACAAACGTATTCCTTTGGGTTCTCCACGGACCATTACTTTAAATATCAATTTAGATACAATATAAATCTACCGCTGCCATGATCCTTGTTTTCATAAATTAATTATTTTCAAAATATAAAATTACTACACCTGTCCTGATCTACCGCGGTTTTTATTCAACAAACAATACGATCATAAAAGCATAATGAAAACATATAGAAAGATAAAATCCTCTCGTTGTAGTCCGTTTTTGAGAAAATAGCCGGTCTAGTTTTGAAAAAGGTAAGAGGGAAATACGGATGATGATTTTGTCAATTTTCATAGGTGTAATCAATCCGAGCTGCAATTATTTCTCTCCTTGCTTGGTTTTTAGGTGCAGCCCGACAGCAAAATATCGTTAAAAACCTATTCTTCCAATTTCTTGCGGCACAGATATTCTCCGGGTTGATATAAATGAACAGATAGATAAACAGATAGGGAAAATATAAAAACACTGTGCATTGTGTTTTTATTAGATGCAGACGAACAATTTGGTTCCCGTTTACGACTAAAGCTGTCAAGATAAAATCTAATTAATTGCGACTTCCATCTGACGATGTGTTTTATCCGGTCGCTCGGTCACCTGTATTGGATCGGACTAAAATTTTTCGCGCGTCCTAAACAAAATATTACTGGTGAAATCTCACAAATGGTTTCTGTTCGTTCTGTGTAAAATTTTTGTGTGACAAGACATTCATTGATATAATTTAGAGAATTAAACAAAAGATCACGTTCATATGTTATACTGTGCTGATTATAATCCCCGACATAGCCCTTAAGTGTTAATTTGTCATATTTACTTTTTTATAAAATATCATGAGGAAAACGTTCCATTCGTACGGGTATTTCTCACTCAAAATGAAGTATTTTACACATAGCCAGACTAGGTGTAAACATATAACTGATTTGTGGGCTATACGTGAGGATATCCGCAGTAGAAACAGGGAAACCGACATAGGATCAAAAAGCTGAAGTGGCAATAGGCCGGGCATATAGCTTGAAGAACCGATAACCAACGGAAAGGAAAGGTTCTCAACTGGCAACCTCGTACCAGTAAGCGAAGTGTAGGACGGCCCCTCACTACATGGAGTGACGACCTCGTTAAAGGTACAGGAGCGTGTTTTGTGGCGTTATTTTAGGAGAGTCCTATGATCAACGAAGGTTTTTTGGTTATGACGAGGATATTTTGCTATTTAAAAAGTTTTGATTTTTAGTTTTACTTAAATTCAAAAAAATAAACATAACTCTATTGAAGTTACGGCAAACACACATCCCAGGCTGGGCACAGGCCACTTCTCACTACTGAGATGGTTTGATGGGGGGAATGAAATGTATGTCACGCTGCGTCAATGCCTGTTAGCGGACTTCACATGTCTTCGGTTTTTTTTTTAATTTCTCGCGTATGCAGGTTTCCTTATGGTAGTGGTAAATCTGCACTCAATATCAATTAACAGTTTGATTGGAGTCGCCGGGGATAGAACCCGGATTGCTCGAGTACTGTGAAATTTATGGTGAGCCATAAGCTATCACGTACTACTCTTTAAAGTTTTCTTAAATAAATTAATTTATTTACTTATTTAATTTATACGTAGTAGAGCCATGCAGCAGTTATATTATAGTGGTAACACGAATGGGTCGGCTCGAACAAGAAAAGGTCAGGCTCACAGAAAAGATCACAGAGTATCAGCTTAAAATAGCAGGTTTATGCTGCTGTGTTTCATATCTTGAGTGTAGAGAACCGGAAACTCTTTTCATTTGAGACGAGTATTGCATCATAGTCCTCACGGGTATTCACCCGTCACACATCTGTATTTTGATTCATACTCGAAGATAGATGTAGATATCTATTGGCCGCAAAAACCACTTCCATCAGTTTTTTTTAATTGGAGAGGGGGCAAACAAGCATACGGCTCATCTGATGGTAAGTGATTACCGTCACCTATGAACAACTGCAACACCAGAGAAATGGCAGATGCGTTGCCGGCCTTTTAAAAAGGAGTACGCTCTTTTTTTGAAGGTCCCTAAATCGTATTGGTTCGGAAAAATCTCTGGTGTTGGTCGATTCCACAAGTAAGTTGTGCGAGGAAGAAAACTTATTTTAAATAGCACAGTGGTGGAGCGTCAGTCATCCAGGTGATATGGATGGTATCGCGAGTTTTGTCACGATGTGCGGTGGTGAAATTACGCGGCTGGAATTAGTCCGAACAACTCCTCAGAGTACTCCCCGTGGTAGATATGATTGTTCGCCAAGATTCTTTCAACCCTGCCCTGGATGCAATCAAATGGAAGAAACTGGCACTAGAGTGCGCCAGCCCAGAAACGGGAACAATATTCCATGTGACGCCCGAACCTGCGATTTGTAAAGTTGCAGGTGGTGAGCCGGCATGAAATACTGTCCCGCTCTGCTGAGCACGCCAAGCTTTTTAGAGACCAATTTGACCTTCTCTTCCAAGTGACCACGAAACTGCACGTCACTTGATATGCCGACACCAAGGATTCCGATACTGGCTGAGGCAACAAGGGGACTGCCTTGAAACTGAGGAGATACGACGAAGGGCTTATTTTTATCGGTAACGCGCAATCTTGTGTCTTCTGGGGATTGAACTGGACGAAATTCAGTCGTCCTCAGTCCGAGACTTCAGAGACTTCCGAGAATCTCGAATTCAGACACAAGTTTGTCCGGTACTCGGCGACGTTTTTCCAAGAAATATTGGCATGGGCGGTGTATAAAGCGTCACCAGTGCTGTCATCCGCATATCAATAAATGTTACAGGTTTGCAACATATCATTGATATGCAGAAGTAACGGCGTTGGCGATAGTACACATCCTTGTGAAATACCAGCGTTCACGGGCTTATAGTTGGAGTTTGCACCGTCTTCTACGACCTTGATAACCCGATCTGCAAGAAAGCTCGTGATCTAATTGCATGATTTCTCAGGAAGCCCATAGAAAGGAAACTTCGTAAGAAGCGCTTTGTGCCAAACCCGATCAAAGGCCTTTGCTATGTCCAAACTAACGGCCAACACCTTCCTGTTGGACTCTACTGCCTCCGTACATTTATGTGTTAGGTAACCCAGAAGATGAATTTTACGTGGAAGAGCCATCGCTTGGTGAGTGCAGATGGCCGGAGGCCCTTTTTACTGGAAATGAGGCATTCCATCTTGGTCCTCACGGGTGGCGGCGCATCTACATTTTGATTTGTAATAGAGGATAGATGTAGATGTCTATGGGCCCGCAGCAACCACTTACCATCAGGTGGACTGTGTGCTCGTTTGTCACCCTTATCATATAAAAAAAAATGCTGCAGCTATATTAATAGTATAGTTGTAGCACGAATAGGTCGGCTCGACCGGGGAGGGACCACGCTCTCATAGAATACCAGCGTAAAATAGCAACTTGATGTTGCTGTGTTTCGTATTGTGAGTGGAGAGAACCGTAGACCCTTTTTACTGGAAAAGAGGCACTGTATTTTTAACAGAGGTTATAAAAGAAGAGAAATTACTTTAAGCAATAATAACAATACTATACTTGTACATGAAAATGTTAAATACTTGGGGATATGGTTGGTCAAATCGTTGAGATGGACTAAACACATTATAATGAGATCGTAGAAAAAACTTCTAAATTCGAAAATATACTAAAAGTTTTATCCGGGCCTGCTTGGGGTGTACATCCTAGGCATATGCGCGATATATATAATATATATCTATCTAATAAGAAGTCGGCTGGATTTGGATGCTTTTTATATGACAATAGCGCTAAAACACATCTGTCTAAACTAGATAAGATCCAAAATAAAGCTCTTCGAATTATGGGGGGTTTTATCAAAAGTACACCTACCCACATTATGGAGAGTGAGTTAGGCATTCAACCGTTGTTCGTAAGAAGACAATATTTAGCATATAAAACTGTATTAAAATATGTCTTTGACAGATAATGCTACAATTAAATTACTAAATGATCTTAGCTCTGTTATTAATAATAGATACTGGCACAATAAAAAAAAACATTACTTTTACTTGCACAAGACGACTGTAAACTATGTAATATTCACAATTCTTATCCGTTAGAAATGTTTAAACTAAATATTAGAGTTTCTTACATAGATATTAATGTAACTATTCAAGTGAGTTTTTCAACAGTGGTAGAACCACGCAGCAGCTTTTGCTGTTGCACGGATGGGCCGGATCGAACCGGGGTGGTACCACGACCTCACAGAATACCAGCGTGAAGTAGAGATTTACCTCTGCGATTCGCTTGGTGAGTGCAGGTGGCCGGAGGCCCTTTTTACTGGAAATGAGGCATTCCATCTTAGTCCTCACG